>CM059189.1:2552754-2631561 GCA_030323885.1 Branchipolynoe longqiensis
ACATCTCCACACACATACACATTCACCCTACACCCACCACCATACCCTCACCCACCTCACACCCCACACCCCACACATACACACACTACACACCCCACTACACCCTCACATCTCCACACACATACACATTCACCCTACACCCACCCCCATACCCTCACATTCCACACACCCTACCCCCTCATATACACATACATACACACACACTACACCTCCACCCTACCCTCACCCACTCACCCTCACACATACATACACACACCCTACACCTATCTCACCACACACCCACACCACCATACACACCCTACACCCTCCCCACGCTCACACACCCACACCCACCCACCCCTCCACACACCCACATCCCCATACACAACCTACTCCCACCCCACCCTAACCCACACACACATACACGCACCACACACCC
This sequence comes from Branchipolynoe longqiensis, assembly GCA_030323885.1. NCBI lineage: Eukaryota > Metazoa > Annelida > Polychaeta > Phyllodocida > Polynoidae > Branchipolynoe > Branchipolynoe longqiensis. Next base: position 2,553,173 of record CM059189.1, read on the forward strand.
ACCCCACCACACACATACACAAATCTTGCCCCGACCCCGCACACCCTCACACCCCCGTACACACATACCATGTGTGTCGTCACAGCTCATACGTCACGTGACCAACTCCACGGCACTGACCACGTACCCGAAGTTGGGGTAATAGCAGTCTGCGCGCGCAGCCCCCCCCCCCCACACACACCCCCACCCCTCCCCCACATCCTCACCGACGCGTACAAACCTGCGCAGACGAAGATTCACTGCGCGCGACGTAAAATATTAACTCTGCGCCTTAACCTCCCAGCCCCCCTCTCCCGCCACCCACCTACCCGACTCTCCCACCTTTTCCCATCGTACTGCTGCCGCGACTGCTTCCTGTCTGCGTCGCAATTAGTTCCGGTCGGCTTTTGAAGACACGGGAGAGAAAGAATGAAGAAGGAGGAGTGAGGACGAGGGAAGGGTAGAGATTTGTGACAATGCATCCTGATGGCGACTTGGAAAAGTGGGATGCCAGCACAATGATCCTATGTCGTAGCCAGTCACATCATTACTGATACTGAGGACCGGACGCGATGGCCCATTTGGTAAAGTGCAAGCTTGCCGTGCGGTAGGTCCGGAGTTCAATTCCCGGTCGAGTGAAACCAACAACTTACAACATTTGTACTTGTCACTTCCTAGCCTAGAGCTCAGCATTAATAGGATATGGCTAATTAGCTCAGTGCCAGGATAATGTAACTGGGTGGGATATCCAGTCATAGTGCCGGTGGACTGATTTGCCAGTGGGGCAGCACTATAAAGTTGTCATGGGTGTGCACTGTCACAAGTCGATGCCCGTCCTGATATGGTCTTAGATGTTGCTAGGACGTAACATTTCAACGCCCACCAAAGCAACTGAGTCTGAGACAAGAGGTACTTGTCCATTACTAGTCATCCCAGGCACCTGGTTAGGCAACTCGGCTGGGGATTCGAACCCAAACCTTCCAGGTCGAATGCCATCGCTCTTAGTCTTATCCATGTGGACACCACGTCCAGTAACTACAACACAACGTGCAGTGTGCTATGTTTAATTTCTGTTGATTTGTTTGACGATGGTATAGTTCTGCCCCACTGCGAGACCAGTCCGTCAGCACCATTTTTTTATAGTTTTTTTTGTTTATTGAGGCTGTATTTATACTGTCCATAGCATGTTAGCCCGGGTACCCAGGCTTGTTTTCGATGCTGGCCAGCTGTAGTGTTGGTGGTGTCTTACCAAGCAGTAGCTGCTGATAAGTTATTTGATTGTCGGCATTTCACTAGCAGATAGATAGTCTCTTGGTACGTTTAGTGATATCCCAGCCAAGCACATTTTCCTGACACTGAGCCCCGTCCTGATATGACCTTATATGTTGCTAGGACGTAAAACAACAACAAACAAACAAACTGACACTGAGCTAACCAGTCATTGTGCTATCCTAATAACGCCGACCGACAGGATAGGTAGCAACAAGTATCAATGTTATAAGTCACTAGTTTGACTCAACCAAGAATCGAACTTTCGACCTTTCACATGTGTGCTCTACCGACTTGGCAAACGCGCCCTGTACCTAGTGTTGATACAACATCATGTCACGTTTGGGCTATAAACTCCACATTACGCAACAACTGGCGGCCATGTTTATGGATAATCAACATTTACCGTCCCTCAGAGTAATATCAGAATAATAAAGCATCGATGAATTGACTTTAGCTTTGAAGCGCTAACCCACAGATGCTAGACACTCTAGCCATCCGTCTTTTACTGGTCCCTTTTAAATCATATAGCGAACAGCCTTTGCAGCATTGTTTAGAACTTCGAGCCATGACAGTATATGGGTCGCAAAGCTTGCATTGTGGTTGATTCGAAAGGAATGACTCCCCGCCACTACACCTGAACCCACGTACAGACGCGAGCGCTTGCACAGCCTGTGTCATTTGCCCCCTTAAGAATAATGGGCCCTGCCCAGCGCCGCCCATCAACACTTCCCAGTGAGCCGAAACAAGGACAAGTTCACCAGTTCTGTAAATAAACTATGTTCTCGTACCTGCACTTCCTTCTAGAGTCTTTCCTTAGTGAATCAGAGAAAGTTCTTCTGTAACCATGCCAAAAGTAGCCAGATATCACACCACACAGCTACATACAAGCCTATGATATGTAAATAGGAGTAGGCTAGTCTAGTAGTAAGAGTAGAAAACATAAAACACATATTATATATACCAAGAAAATCTAAATAAATTAACATAGACTACTAACCAGACCAACAAACTAGCTATCTGCTAGTGAAATGCAGGCAATCAAATACCTGATAAGATAACCCCAACACTACAGCTGGCCAGCATTGAAAACAAGCCTGAATACCCAGGCTTATATGCTATGGACAGTATAAATACAGCCTCAATAAAAAGATTTGTTTAAATGTCACCAATCTACTAAGTACTGTGCCCATTGAGCAGTCATCGGGATTACATACCTAATCAGTGTAGTTGGTTGGTTATTGGAGTTTTGCGTGCTGGCAACAGTTAAGGTAATATCAGGGCGGGTACCGAATTGTGACAGTGTGCACTCATTGCAACTTTATAGTGCTGCCCATCTGGGAGAACAGGCTGCCAGCAGCATGACCTGATATCCCACTCAGTCACATTATCCTGACACTGAACTGATCACTCCTGGACCTATCCTAATAATGTTGAGCACCTGGCTAGGAAGCCACGAGTATGAATTTTGAAGTCATTCGTTTGACTCAACCAGGGTTCGAACCCATGCCTTCGAATCCCACGATCGACCAAAACGGGAGACGGAAGCTCAACTCATTTGGCGATCCCATTTGGTCACTCAATGTAGTACTCTATCTCAACATTCGATCTTAAATGTGAAAGAAATACTAATATTTTGCTCAGCAATAACAAAGATGTCAGGATCTTTCATTATACTAACCAACAACTGTTGAAATAAAAGACCGTCGGTAGATATCAAAGTAGACAATGACATTGGTCACAATTTTCATTGACCAATTTGATTTGGTATGGAACAACAAGTGACCCCCCCCCTTCCACCACTTCCCCCAGGTCGTCTAGCTTTCCGCCTCCTGATTGGATGCTATGTGTCCCGCCCTGGAAATCCCGTTTGGTCACTCAATGTAGTACTCTATCTCAACATTCTATCTTAAATGGGAAAGAAATACTAACATTTTGCTCAGCAATAACAAAGATGTCAGGATCATTCATTATAATAACCAACAACTCTTGAAATAAAAGACCTTCGGCAGATATCAAAGTAGAAAATGACATTGGTCACAATTTTCATTGACAAATTTGATTTGGTATGGAACAACAAGTGACCCCCCCTTCCACCATTTCCCCCAGGTCGTCTAGCTTTCCGCATCCTGATTGGCTGCCATGTGTCCCGCCCTTCCCAAGATAGAACCACATCCGCCTTCATGGTTCCACTTCCCATTGAGGTGGCAGCCCAAGTGAGCTTTCTGTCCACTCACCCATTCACCCGCCCATCTACACTGCTTGGTACATTAGTTGTTTAAGCGGGAGAAATTTCAATTGCGGACGATTGGTCTTCTTCATTCCACTGCTCCTCATTCCACTGCTCCTTGCCCTATCCTAGTAATGCCAAGTGCCTGGCTAGGAAGTGACAAGTATAAATGTGTAAGTCATTAGTTTGGCTTGACCATTTTTCGAACACATGATCCCACAATCTACCAACAAAGGAGGGAGATGCTCTAACTCATTCGGCCATCCCGATTGTATAATTTACCATTAAGGCCTTGTCTCAGGTTTCAGATGTCGTTTCAAGATTAAACTTTCATTTTCACCTGCACTCCCACCCTCTTGTCATCCTTTCGCAGAATCTAGATGTAGCTGAGGCACCCCAAAGCGAACACGAAAGCAATGCAAATAAATAGTACAGTGCACTTGACTAGTGATATCAGTTTTGTCAGATGCAGTCAGTTCCTGAGGCACGACAATGTTTACAATATCTTGTACACCTTTGATCCAAAAATATTTTGTATGATTGATCGAAGAAATTCGATATAATACTGACAATATCTTAATGATGAATAAATGCGAGGTTGTTTCATATGTATTTACTAGCACCATAAGATAGTCTGTAAGGCAAGCTTGATTGGTATGATATGGTGGATGTAGTGGAGCTCCACCTCTAGGTTGATCTTCCTAGTTGTACACTCAAATGAATTAACCCAAACTAACAGTAACTAACTAGCAAAATGTAGCTCCACAATTTAATGGTTTAACAAATAACATCAAGATCAATTACATGGTAGAAAATTAGATGTTAGGCATACACATTTCCTATGGGATATAATTGATCATTTATCAGATAATCAAGGTGGTGGGTAGTACATGGGCTCCTTACTGTGTTACAATATAGAGGTACTTGACTTTTGGGTGGTTTGTAACCTTGACGATTCCAGGTTGCAGGAATGTTGCAATAGAAAACGGCCCTGATAAATCAGTCCATTTTTTGGATGAAGAGTAAACATCAGAGGGGGCGGTTGTAGAAGCGGGGGTTTTCTTTACAACAATAATGACAAGTCGTTGGAGTGGCACCAGTTCACTCTGGTCCGATGGTCGCTGTGTACTCATCGATGGCTTAGGATGAATGGAGGGGGAAAGGTACGATCTGCAGCAAGAAGGAACACAAAACAGTGAAAGAGGAAAAGGGCCCTACCCAAGCAAACCACACCCTTCATCAGGAGGAGGAGTAAACCCGAGAAATTAAAAGAAAGGGTGGTATTGAAGAACGAGAAATGAGGAGAGTTGAGTCAAAGGGCCATGTCTCCTTGCCCTGTCATGATGAGGCAGTGAGCCAGAGACATGGACAGAGTAAAAGGAAATGCTAGCCAACTCCCCTTGCATGAACTCTTTCTAGACATATATCAAGGAGGAGCCCAGTGCAGCGGAGAGGCAATAGAAGAGGTGTGGACGAGGTGGACTCCGGAGTGCAAGTAATTTAGAGGTACATACACATATAATGATTGACATACCATACTATGCCGCGTTATTAATCCCTTAAATGACCTGGTCTGAGGACGAGAGGGGAGTTTAAGTGACGTCTAATGGTTGAGATGAAATGAAATATTGTCTATTATATGTACCTTTCAATTGATTAGATATTGCTTCAGCCCATAACTATCACTAATTACTCCTGTAGTGAAGAATAGCAAATTTATAGAAAATAGTGGAAATAAAGGTTCCTCCTTTCTGCAGTGTCGAGAACTAGTAATATTATCAAAAGGGCACTATAACAATCATGCAGTTTTATTATTCGCTGTCAGTAAGATTGGATTATCTCAATCAAGTGTTACCAGTGGCCTTTCTTTGTATATGACTGAATGACAACATGTGATGGAAATGGGAAAGTTTCGAACCCACAATTCATGCCATTTCGGGTCTAGCATGCTAACCAGTGTAACACCTAGGCTCCCTGATGCAATCACCCTAGGCACACCCACCTGTGTATGTGGCTCATTACCTGAGGGATCAGTGCAGACTACTACACTTATCTGCACGTGATTGTAGTTGTTTTAAATAGTTTCTTTAAGTTTAATGCTCACAATTGCATTCATATAGACAATGTACTTACATAGGGAGGATTGCTTCGACATCCATACAGCTCAGCTTGTAAAGGACCCAACGTACAGCAACCATTGTCATAGGGGTGATACAAATGCGAAATATTATGCTTAGATAAGGTTTCAATTTCACTGCCATTCCTAGACTAACATTCTAATACCCCTGTCACACTATGATGTAACGAGCCAACATAAGCCTGACGTGGTGATTTTTCGTCATTACGTTGACATACGTTGGATTACGTTATGATGACGTCAGAATGATGTTACACTGACGTCGAGCTACTTCACATTACGTCGTGTTACGTCGAGTTACGTCAAGGTTTTGGACATGTTCAAAACTTTCGACGTACCTCAAAGGTAAGGGTTTACGTTTGCCGTACGTTCTGTACACATTCAGCGAACATCAATGACGTTAAACAGACGTTAGTCAAACGCTGCTCACTACGTTCAACTACGTTCCACTACATTGACCCACATTAAACCGGGTGGAAATGTCCATGCGGCGTAATGGGAACATCAGGAGAACGTCAGGAGAACGTCAGGAGAACGTACATTCAACGTAGTTCAATGTTTCACCACCGTCTCATGACGTATGTAACGTCACATAACGTTCTTCTGGCGATGGAATAATGTTCATAACGTTCTGTGAGCGTAATGACATTGTCCTCTCTCGTTGACTGACGGCATGACGGTATCACTACGCTCTACTGACGTTATGCTCTCGTCCACCACGCTGCATCCACGTTCAACTTGTGCCCAAATTTGCATACTACGCCGAGAAGTACAACCTTTTTCTTTGTTTCATATTAAATTATCCTAGAAACAAATAAGGTTATTGTATTTTCTCTACCTTTACATTCAGGATAAATTTAATGACTTTCCAACACCTATGTCAATGCTAAGCTATAATTATACCGATCGACGCCGACATCCAATGCTTGACGCCAACAACTTTAACAGATGTCAGCATCGCAATTCTTAAAGTGTATTTCTTTGTTTTATATTAAATTATCCTAGAAACAAATAAAGTTGTTGTATTTTCTCTACTTTCCATCACCTATGTCAATGCCAAACTATAATTATACCGATTGACACCGACATCCAATGCTCGACGCCAACAACTTTCCCCAATTGGCCTATTTTTGTGAGTCTGACTCATGTAAATAATTTTATTCAGCCGAAAATAATCTTGAACAGTATTGATATACTGGTATTCCAGTCAGAGGCATTTCAGTTCAGATATGTCACTCCATGAATATCCATAACAGAGTCGATTAGTAAAACTAAGGGGGTTGTTTATTTAGTTAGTAGGATAAGTAAGTGCTGGTGGTAGGCTAGTGTAAAATATTCCGATTTACGACATTAGGGGCAATGCAAATGTTCTATTACTAAAAAGGTATACGTGACCAAAGCACATGTATGTATATATATGTAAGTGCTGATTGTGCCTGAGTGGAATGTAAATAGACATAGTGGTGCTGGCTGAGCTGTGTGTAATGGGCACTCAGGGCCTACCCCTCCCCCTCTGCTGGGTAGGATCACCACACTCACGGTCAAGGTTCAATGCTGGTGGTGGCCAGGGGGGGGCCACTCAGCTCGGTGGTGGTGGGCAGACCACTGGTAGCCATGGGGACCAGGAATACTGGATCCCTATTAGTAGGGCCAATAATGCTTGTTTCCCATTGGAGGACAAGGGTGGGATGATACTCTGCAATGAACCCATGTACTGTATATAATAAGCCAAAGAGGCTTGGACTCTCCCTTCTCACACTCTTACTTTGCTTTACTTTTCTCTCTTTCTTGTTTTTCACCTTAGCCTACCTACATAGTCACAGACTCGAACACGCAACCCTACACTAGGTTATGAGCTAAGGCAGTCAGTTTTTGTGTAAACCGTGCTGTTATCATGGGTGAGTTTGACTTACCGGGATGATGGAGGTAGAGGGGGTGACGACAATGATGGAGCATAACAGCTATTCATTATAAATTGATATTCTCAATTTGGTTGTGTCTGGTACCAAATTTATCGAAGCGAGAGAGAGCGAGAGAGTGTCGGGGGAGGTGGATGGGGGGTGTTTAATGGCATACGTTGATTGTGTAGTAGAGGGATGGATGGTGTCAGGGAGAGAGATTGAGTGAGGGAAATGTATGAGGAAGGAAGAGGGCAGAAGCATGGACAGGATCCATGTAGTTTTGGATACCTCAGTGGCTAGGTGAGTAATATGGGTTCTTGTCAGTGACTTAAAACCTTAGTGTTTCTTTTTGCTAAATGGTAATTTTATTCTGCGAATAAAGGTATATTTTCAGCGCCGAGGCACTGGTCTTCCGACTATGTTATTATACATTCATTCACATATATGACAGTCTAAAATCAACAATAATGTTTGATACAAATAACCAAAGAAGAACAAAGAAGAATAGTGTTGTTACCCAACAGCATTGAGAGATAACAGGGTGTATATTATATATTGTCAGTGTTATGGTTAGGGTAACTTTGTACTAATGTAGTAGGCTGCACTGACCTCTCAGGCAAGTAACCACATAGACAGGTAGGCGTGGGTAGTGTGTTGATATCAGGGAGCCTAGGTGATGTAATGGTTAGCACACTGGCCCGGAATGCAAAGAGATGTGGGTTTGAGTCCTGCTCTAGGCACAATATTTCCCATTGTCATCACCGCCATGACACTGGTTGCCGTGACCAGGATTCTGTACAAGCTATGTGCTGTATGGTTCTTGAACCTACCCTGTGTATGTATGTGTTAGCTCCTTGCCTGTATGTATGTAACTGTAGGCATTAAATGACCATTTAAAAGAGTTACAATTCCAGGGGGACGAGTGTAGTTGGCTGCACTGACCTCTCAGGCAAGTAACCACATAGACATGTAGGCGTGGGTAGTGTGTTGATATCAGGGAGCCTAGGTGGTGTAATGGTTAGCACACTGGCCCGGAATGCCAAGAGATGTGGGTTGGAATCCCACTACAGGCAAAATATTTCCCATTTTCATCATCCCCATGAGACTAATATACATGGTGAATTTGAAGCTATTCTGTTAGTTGGAGGTGATGCAGTTAAATCCTTTACTTCGTTGCAGATTGCAATAGTTAGTATATCATTAGAGATTTCAGTTGGTCAGCTACAGGATTGTCTGTCAGCATGATTTTGGTGTGTTATGTAACACACTGGGATTGTGTATGGACAAGGCATGTGTGGGGTGTTGAGTGTGTGTGAGGGGTACGGACAGGGAATTGATGTCCGGCCTTGGGATGGAGCCTAATTGGACTAATTGATTAAAACGATCAGGATTGATATTTGGAGTAGTCCATAAAGGAAGGGGGCTTTGGGGAGAGGGGGAGAAGGATGACGGGTGAGGGTGGAGCAGGCATGGGGAAGGGGAGGAGATATGGGGCATGGGGTGTGAGGGAGGGGGACGAGGGATGGGGGATGGGCGGAGGAAGGGGGAAGGACGAAGGAGGTAGGAGAGCGGAGGAGAAGAGAAGAGGGATGGGAGCAAACGGGGAGAGGGGGAGGGGAAGGAAAAAGATAGTGTTCTCTGTGGCGGAGTGGTTAGAGTGTCTGACTTTGTTCTAGGTTAGACTCCTAATCTGAAGGTCGGTGGTTCGATTCCCCATGCCCCCACCTCTGCCAATTTGGATTTCCACCGCTGTGGATAACTTACAGCATCATCAAAGGCCAGTTGCTCTCATACCATATATATGTGGTGTGGGTGGTTAAAAATCCCTTGGGTTGGTAAAAGTGTAGGCTCGGGCTTTATATCGACAAACTGTCTGATGGTGAAAACAAGTCTATTTAGGCTTATCCATAATAGGCAGTATAACTCTTCAAGAACAAACAAAAAACAAGATAGGGGAGGGGTGGGGGAAGGGAATTGGGGAAGGTTGAGGGGAGAGGAGTGAGGGGAGATAGGTCCGGGAGAAGGAGGGAAGTGGTGGGAGGGGGATGGAGGGAAAGGGGAATGGAGGGGGCCGAGGGAGAGAGAGAGGCAGAGGGAGGGAGAGGGAGGGAGAGGGGGAGAGATGGATAGGGAGGGGAGGGAGGGGGCCAAGGGAGAGGGGGAGGTAGGGAGAGGGACGGAGAGCGAAGGGAGGGAGAGGGCGGGAGGGAAAGGGAGGGGAGGACTAGAACCTGGAAATAATGCACACACTGTCACACATCCACATGCCCTCACACACAAATCCACACTCAGTAACACACTGACACAGACTAGCATACTGTTGTATACTAACTCACGCGTACTGGCACACATATTCACACACACTGACACACCAGTATACTGCTGAGACACACATTGAGACACATTGACATATGCACATATTCACACACATACACTTCCACGTTCGCCACCACTTGTTCGACCTGTCCACTTATAAACTGATGCACACAGTCATATATATATACAAGCCGTGGCGCATCCAGGGGGGTTTCCTTGTTGCAATGAAACCCCTCCATTAAAAATGCTCAACTGAAGAGTACATTGTTGCAAATATGAAACTATGTTTCATGTGACCTCCCCCCCCCATTTCCACATGTTACTTTACCTGTTTCCTGTGAACAATATATAATGGTTATAATTGAGTTGGTTTCCATGGGTACGGCTCACACAGTCGCTCCAACATAACACTTCGCTCACAACTTATTTTGGGGGAAAGACCCCATCACGCAATGCTGGCTAATCCCCTGCAACAATACCAACCATATATTTATGTATATCATCATCATCATCATCATGCTGTTGGTCGCGATGCGACAAAGACTGCTTTAATTACTTGAGTGTCGCTCTCCATTTAGATCTCTGCTGTGAGAGTGATGTCCATAAGTCGGTCATAATGTTTCTCAGCTTCTGGTTTCTCTTGATGGTATCCATGAACCAGAGACAAGGGCACCCTCTCTTTCTGTAACCAGAAGACAGTTCAGAGTAGAGGATATGCTTTGGTAGCCTGATGACATCCTCATGAGGTGCGCAGTCCACTGGAGATTCTTTTTGATCAGAAGATCTTCTATTGAGGGTAGCCCTGTCCGTTCGAGTATTTCCTTATTTGTCACTTTGTCCTTCCAGGTCAGCCTCATGATTGAACACTGATGTCGCGTCATAAAGGCATGCAGATTTTTCACCTGTCATCTGTACTCTGTCCAGGCCTTGGCTCCATATAGTAGGGTGGATAGCACAATTGCAGATAGATCTTGCCTTTGACCTGCATGGACACATGGTGGTTGTTCCAGAGTCTCTGGCATAGTCGGCCAAAAGATGTGCTAGCCTTGGCCATCCTCCTCTGTATACATTTCATGAAAGCTGCCTGCAAAAGTGTTGAAGTGCTGCTGGCTTTTGCAAGTTACCAGCGGCACTCTCTCAGGGAGCAAATAGAGGTCTCACACTGGAAAGAACATGTCCAGACAGGCGCACAACTATTCGTCCCTGCAGTTGCTGGTCGGGAGATGTTGGGAGTCCATACATCAACTGCCCTTGATGCTGCCACATTGACATGGTTTTGTGTTCAGGGTTTGCTCCCTTAGCCTTCGGTTCTGTCAAGAACCTGTACCACATGGCAATGGTAGGGGTGTCAAATTCCCTGAGGTATTGCAATACCTGCATACCTGCATACAAACACATATTCGCATGCAATCAAACACACAGATGTATTATCACACACACACTTGCACATCCATCTAGTTTCGCCCGCATGCACTCACACACTCATACCATAACCACACTCATACCATAACCATAGCTACGAATTGTTGCTTGCCTAAACTGACAAATTGTTGGATCAAACACGTGTGGGAGCCGCAATGCACTAGGGTTGTATGTGAGTATATGGCCCCCCACCCCTTGGCCATCCCTGCCCAGGATTTTTTTTTTATTTATAGAGAGTCTAAGAAGCGATCTACAGCCATTTCTGGGAGGTTAAATGATGGGTTTCTTTTGTGGTTTTGTTGGTGGTTTTGTGTGTGGGTTTGTTTGTGTGATTTTGTTTGCGTTTTGTGTGTGTTTTTGGTGTTTTGCAGGTTTGTTTAGGTGTTTTTTGTTGGCTACGGTTCTGCATACACACTATCACACACAAAGTAGCAAATCACTATTCACACACACTCACCATTTAAACATTTTCGAAACATTTTTTCATTCACAATTTCCATAGATATTCTACAAGCATAAACTAACCTTTAGACAATACAACATAGTTGGAAGCATGTTGGACCACACAGACCACTCACACACAACTGGACAAGTCCCAGGCGGGATTAGAGCGGAAATCAAGGTGTAAACAACACGGCCCCAGTCTGATGTCATCCAGTATTCTGACACAAAATGACACCGGAATCCGCTAAATGTTGAACAAGAGAAGCACTCCGCCAAAATGATAACAATGCTGCCTGACAGCTGCTGAAATTACACGTTTGGGGTGAATTGATGTCTACCTTTTCACCAAACCGAACCCGTTAGCCGAATCGACAGATGTGCAGGGTTCTCGTGCGGAAGGTGGGGAGATCGATTCCGAGTCGAATCAAGCCAATGACTTACAAAATGTATAAATGTTGCTCGCTACCTAGCCCCGCTCTCGGCATTAATAGGATAGGACAAGGACTGGTTGACTCAGTGTCAGGATAATGTGACTGACTGGGGCATTGTGTCATGGTGCCGGTGGGCCAGCACTATAAAGTCATCATAAGTCTACACTGTCACAAGTTGGTACACATTCTGATATGACCCCAGATGTTGCCAGGACGTAGAACTCCAACAAACAAACATACCGTTTTATCAATGCGTATATATCCTTTATAAATACTTTCTATTTCACACCGTCCAGATATGACCTTATATGTTGTCAGGACGTCATACAACCAACAACCAACTGCTATTTCACTAGTGTAAACGAGGTCAAATATGATACATAATAGCAGGTAATATGCAATAAATGAGATAGATACAAGATAGGTAAGGTATGATATCAGATGAGTACAAATTCGTCAGGTATGATACAACCTTGATAACCGGCAGTACAGAGCATTCCAGGCTTCCCCAGCCTCTCGTCCCTATAGTTACTCCTTAATTAAAGGTGTGGGTGGGTGGGAAAAGAAAAGCGTGAAGGGTGCTGAGATGATGGCGGCTGTGGCAGTTCTGTTCAAATTCGAAAGCATTGGCAGTCATGTGACCGTGAGGGCAGCTAAATGCCCTGTTTGCCACCTGGGGGAATTTCCCGGAACTAAGTTGTGCTTCGTAGGGTATGTTCATTTTACTGCCAGGTGGCGCCACCGTACCAAAGAAAGCCAGTGGTCTATGGAGGAGATCCCAGCCGTCGGGCCTGGGCCCTAACTAGGTGCTGGTGTAAGTCAGTTTGTGTCGATCGTGTCTCCCCCATAAATTACCAATTACGCATAACATCCACCATTATTATATGCCTGTGATTATCTAGCATGGTGGTACTTATATTTGTATAGAATACTAGATTTTAATATCTGTCATATTTTGAGACAAATATATTAGGCGTGTCGCCATAATCTACGTTGCGACTCTTTGAAGTGTTTTTTTGTATAAATGCCTAAATTTAGATATATTGGAACAGTAACTGGTCGGGCAGGTTATATTTCAATTGTGAACAATAATTCACACTGTTCACGATGAGGCCATGTTGAAACCATACTGAGGTCAAGTAAGCGTCTGTGAGGCGCCGCTGTATGAAAAAGTCATGCAAATACTTTGTTGTCGACCAATACCTGTCGAATTTGAGGGTATTCATTTTTTAACCTACCATATTCATCTTCGCATACCTGTTTTCTATCTATTGACCAATTTTCACAAAGATTGGGTGACCCTTGCATGGTGCATTTTCCATTCTTTAATTACAATGTGACTGTCAACTTTGGTCGTAATGCTCGCATTGCGGTTGATGCGAGGTGAGGGAGGACCCCCCCCCCCTCCTTCTCTCCTCCAGCCGTTGGCTCTTACCTAACCACCCCGGCTCCATCCCCTTATAGCCGCCCCCTTTCCCGCCTCAGGCCACTCGCCCTCCTGCCTCCAGACACTCCGCTCCTCCATACACTTTTTTAAGTATGCATCGGTATGGTGGTATCATGTGATGCAGCACTGTCAGCATAGTTATCTGTTTAACACAGTTAAACAACTAGTCTTAGTAATTAGAAATTAATGAAAGCTTTAAAAGGGTTGAAATATAGTTTTTAAATATATCTATATTAAGAAGGTTATGCAATTTTGAATTTAAGAAAAGATTGGCAGCCAAGGTGAGTGACTTTGTTGACATTGCCCACTGAAATGTATCTGATCATCATTCAATCTTCATGTAAATTGACTAATAAAAAGAAAAAAGGTAAGCAAAAATGATTATGATAGTTTCAAAAGTTAATATCTTCAAATGTTATTCATTTAATTTCTGTAGTAGTTCATACATATTGGCACACAGCAGTGTCTTATGGCAATTTCCAATACGCGACATAGACTCAGCCTCGTTCTGAGACCGAATTAGGTTATGCGTGAATAGTGTGAATTATTGGTCCTCTGCATATCCTAGTAGTGCTGAACGCCGGGATACTAGCAAGTGACAAGCACAAATGTTTAAGTCATTTGACCCGGTTAGAGTTCGAATCTGAGCATTCGAAAAATAGAACCTACAAGATTAGTATTTCTATGCTGAAGATGAAGGTGATTGTGATTGATTTGTTCAGTAATAATGATTTTATTCATGAACATAAACACATGCATAAGTCACGTTGATTGATTGCTGATTGTTGATTGTTGTATACACTGCCAGTAGGAAATGCCATATTTCTGGCAATAATGTAATATCATTTATTCCCAACCTTTAATTTGACCAAAATAAATATGTAAGTCATACATATGTTTACATTGAAATTTAACCAAAAATTGTTACCTGCTCTCATTGTTCATGTTGGTTCATCAACATGGGTAATTTGCGCGTGAACGGGGGACTGCTGCTGTGGTGGCGCCACCTGGGTTTGATCTTGATGGCCAAAAACCCCCTGATGCACCTCCATAGAACCACATCTCGCTATGCGAGAACTGTGACGTCACATCCGGTAAAACGACGGCCCACCAGGTCCTGGATTTCTACACATCACCTCCAGCCGCCGGACAGACAACAACCACCAGCTTACTGGGCCGCCCACCCATCCCTACAATAAGACGATAAGTACTGATAAGGTTGAGAGCCTGATTCACTGACTTTCTTGAATTCATGTACCTTATCTGAACATTACCTCCTATACTCTGACATTACCTCCTATACTCCTGGATGTTGGTATGCAGGTATAGCAATACCTCAGGGAGTTCAACGCCCCTGCCCTGCAGAGTTGTAAACCACTGCCTTGTACAGGTTCTTGACAGAATCGAAGGCTAAGGGAGCAAATCCTAAACAGAAAACCATGTCACTGTGGCAGCATTAAGGGCGGTTGATGTATGGAACTCCCAACATCTCCCAACGCCACTGCAGGGATAAATAGTTTTGCGCCTGTCTTGACATGTTCTTGCCGGTGTGAAACCTCTATTTGCTCCCCGAGAGAGTGCCGCTGGAAACTTGCAAAAGCCAACAGCACTTCAACACTTTTGCAGGCAGCTTTCATGAAATGTACAACCGTACAAAGAGCAGCAGTCAAGTAATGAAAGCAGTCTTTGTCGCATCACGACCGACAGCATTATGATGATGATACTCTGACATTTGCCTGAATACAAGTCCATATCATGCAGTCCCTTGTTTGTGTCGTAAATTACGACAACATTTATGTGAGACACAATTTAGAATCTGTTACATTTGTGTCAAATTACAGACACAGTTAAGTAACAAGACAGCCAAAATTACCAGAGGCAATTCAGTTGTTCTTAGAAACTCTAAAATATAGATTTACATTCCGAAAGAGGTCTCACGTGTTTTTTAGGTTAAATAGTTATCGGCAGCATGCCATAAAATCCACACATTAAAGTGGAATGTGTGTAAATGTCAGTAGAGAGTGACACCTAATGCCTCAGTTTAGGACAACCACATGAGTCAGCCAAAGGTGTCCATTACAATAGCGAGTGAATACCATTTGGTCCTTCCAACACCCAGCCTGACCAGACAGATGTTCTTCGATGAATCGCGTACTGTTATGCAACTTGTTGTTTGGATGTTCATCCCATTAATGCTGCCATTTTGATTTGGTATACTTGAGAATAAGTATCACCGGATAACCCACAGTGCATCAACCCTGTTCAGATTAATTCACCCAGCTCGAACATCATGGCTGAAATCATATGATATTATTTCTAATAGCCGTTGCTGGACATTATTTTTATTTGTTTTGTTCAAGTGTTTTTATTCGTCTGAATAACATGTTGTCAGCGCTAATGCACTGGTGTTCCAGCCCTAATGACAATTGCCTCTACAGGGTAAACACATCTACAACAACATAGATATACATTTATAGGGAAATAAACAAAACATCGGTACATGACTGATAGGTAAAGAACAAGATAAGAGAAAAAAAGAAACATATACTCCGGTAACTATGTTAGACTAGTATGGTAAGCATTAGTAGCGGGTGGGGCATAACTGATTATCTTTCTAGTGGTGGCATACTCGTTGAAAGTGTGATGGTGAGATCGAGGGTCGGCCTGTGTTTGAACTGATATTTATGGTAATCAATTGAGTTAATATTGATTAATCATGTACCTCAGTAAAATATAGTTTATTCATTGAATAAAGTCTTTTGTCAGCGCCGTGGCACTGGTCTTCCAGCCATGTGACAATACAGTTATTTACAATATATGCAGCTAGCCCAAATCAGCTGAACTAACAATATCAAACATTCAAAGGCTTACATATGGTATAGTTTGACAATTCACATACAAAAATAGCAGTTATATGTTGTAGTCCTACACACTTGATACATACATGTGTATTGATTAGACCTTTACATTACGGAGTGGTTAGGTACATAGTTTTCCTTCATAGGTTTGTATGCCTACTATGTTGTGAATTGCAAAACTATCATGTTGTTGGAGTTTAACATCATAGGTTTGTATGCCTACTATGTTGTGAATTGCAAAACTATCATGTTGTTGGAGTTAACATTTTGAGATGGAGTGAGTGTTAGTAGAATAGTTTGTTTATTCTGTTAGATAGAGTGTGGTTAGCTTATAGGGTTATGCTTAACCAGGTTTAATATACCTACAGGTGTGTTGTGACCTACATGAAGTGGGTGGGGGGGGGGGGGTGGGGTTTTGAGTAAGTAGGTTGTTAGTAATGATGGGATAGACAATGCTTGGAGGATTGTACGTTTCAGTCATTTAGTAGTCTAGTACAGACTTTATTAGTGTCTATGTTTATACAAAGACCCTATAATACCAAGACGGCTCACTCAGCCTGTACTGTGTAATCAAAATGATCAAACCCACCACTTGGTGTGCTGGTCGTTCCCCCGGCGGCTAAACAATGCCACAATATATGCACAAAGTGAAGATGATGAATGTAAAGCTTGTGAACGATGGGACGATATTAGTGCCTGTTCATAGCAATCCCATATTGATGTGTATTCACGCTTACCCGTCTCATGCATGATATAACCATATGTGTTTACATGTGAAACACCAACCAGCAGCTGGGTCAATCAAACCCACTACAAGGTGGCACCGCAAAATTTACATCACATGGGAGAGATATGGAGTGAGCCGTCCCAGTACCATAGGGCCCCCGGTCTATAGCAATACTACCAGACTGATACATTTCCGAATTTCCTGGGCAAATAATCTGTACGGTGGATAACTTGGTTTGTTGGCAGCAGGCAAAGGAGCGCGTGGGGTGGTGGGAGGGGGCAGGGTGGCCATAGGTGCTTATAATAGATAGCTAATTAAATATGGTGACCTCATCACTAGGCCTGTAGAAGGGCTTGATTGGCTTGGTGAAATCTTACCAGGTTCTTGAATTCTAGTTGTGTTTGTGCATGTCTAATTCTGACTGGGAGTTCATTCCATAATTTGCTGCCTTTGTAGATAGGGGCTCTTGTCAGTCTATTTGTGAGTGGTTTAGGAACTTTGAAGAGTGTAGCATCCCCCTGCCTGGTAACTCTGGTAGTATGGTCTATGTAGTTTTCATCCTTGGCTCTGATAAACATAAGAGATAGCAGATGTGCATCTCTCCTTTGGCTCAGGTATGTGATATTAGATCTAGTGTGCATCTCATTCACTGAGAGAATTTTGCCCCTATATACTGTTCTAAGAGCTTGGTTTTGAGTTCTCTGTAATTTATTTTCTTGTTGTTTTGTTAAAAGGCCATAGATTAGATCATTATAATCTATTATTGGCAGTATAGTTGCCTTATACAGTTTGAGCGCTGTGTTCTCACTCATGTAGCATCTTATTTTACTAAAGGTTGTCATTTTCATACCTAGAATTTGGTTCAGCCTCGATAGTTGCTGGTTCGCATTCAGTGTAGAGTCAAGTGTGGTTCCTAAGTATTTGTACGAGTTCACTTCTCTTAGCACTGCATTGCCTATACATAGCTCTATATTTTGCGCGTGCGATTTTCTAGATTTTGTTCCAAATATCACATATTCTGATTTTTGTGTGTTTAAGGTAAGTCTGTTATCAGCACACCAAATATTGACCTTTTTTTAACACCTTGTTTACCATAGTAGCTGCCAGAATAATGTTTTTATTGTGCACTGTGAGGACAGCATCATCCGCAAAAAGTGTGAAATTAGCACTGGTAGACAGCAATGGTAGGTCATTAATAAATATCAGAAAGAGGAGTGGTCCCAAAGTGGAACCTTGGGGCACTCCTGTTCTGACAGTTCTAGTGGAGGATTCTGTATTATTAATTTTGTGACTTGTTGTCTGTTGTTTAAGTAGTTGGATATGAACCTACATGATCTTTTTCCCAGTCCAGCTCTTTTGATCTTACATAGCAGGATTTTGTGGTCAATTGTATCAAAAGCTTTCTTGAAATCAAGAAAAACAGCTATTGTAAGCTCACCTCTGTCTGTGCTAATCAACAATTCATCCATTAATGAGGCAAGTGCCTTAGTCGTTGACCCTTCTTTTCTGAAGCCATTTTGTTGGGTGGCTAAATAGTTAGTGTCCTCAAGAAATGTTTTTATTTGGTCGTGAATTATCTGTTCAATTATTCTGCCAGGGAGAGGTAGTATGGATATAGGTCGCAGTTCATTACAGGACTTTGGGTTACCTACCTTGGGTATAGGGGTAACTGTTGCTCTCTTCCATTTTTCTGGAAAAATTCCAGTAGTAATTATGAGGTTGCATAGGTATGTAAATTCATCAATCAGAGCCTTGATGGTGCCCTTGATAAAGGTTGAACTGATGTCCTTCATGCCTGAAGGTTTGAATGGTGATAGATTTTGTACTTTGGTAAGGATCTTGTCTTTTGTTGTTTCTATGAGATCATATCTATATTGGTTAACTACAACCTTATAGTTTTCCTGGACATCATCTTTTGGTTGAAATTGTTGGGCTAGGTTAGCTCCTATATCAACAAAGTATTTGTTGATCTCTTCTGCTAGTTGAATATCAGGTATTGTTTCACCAGTACTGTCATTTATTAGATTACTGATTTTTGGCTTGGGATCAGGCTCTATTTGATCTAGTTCATACCAACATTTCTTGGGGTTTTGGTTGTGAATGATGGCTTGGTCAAGATAGTACCTTGATTTTGCCTTTCAAACCTCAGTCCTGGCCTTTCTAGTTAAGCATTTTGCTATGAATGCATCCCCTGGGTCTTTGGTTAATTCAGCCTTTTGGCAAAAGTAGTCCTGATCTCGTTGTAGTTCTTGTAATTCATCATTTAAGTATTTAGCTGTGTTTTTTCTTATTCTCAGTTCAATCATTGGGCAAAGTTTGTCAGCAGCTCTATCAAGGATAGCTTCTAACATGTCCCAGCACTTGTTCTGATCTTGCTCATAAAATATTTCATTGGTAGCAAATCCCCGTAATGTGGTTGAAAGGTCCTCATAAGTGCAGTTTCTATATGAGCGGCCCCAGTGTGATGTGGTTTGTTTGTCATTCCTTGGTTTTTTTTTTATTATATAAATAGGTTTGTGATCACTTATGTTGTAGTTGAGGATACCAGATGTAGTACAATATTTTATATTTATAAAAGCCAGGTCAATTGTTGTATTTGAGGTTTGTGTGCTTCTAGTAGTTTTGTTAATCATCTGTTGCAGTTCATGTTCTGTGGCAAATTGTCTCGTGATATTAGCTGATGGTTGATTTTTTTGCATTGTAATCTGCATTGTAATCACCAATGAGAAGAGTTTCATATTTGTTAATGTCTATAATTTGTTTCATGGTTGAGCTTAGTAGGTCAAAAGCTTCCTGCATATTCCCATTTGGGGGCCTATATACATTACCTATTAGAATTTTCTTTGTGTGTGGTCTGGTGATGACTGCCCACTGTAATTCTAGAGTTCCATTTGAAATATTGTGGTTGGCATACTTTTCAGTGTCTATTTGCAGTGTGTCTTTGCAGTAGAATCCTAAGCCTCCACCAGCTTTGACTTGGCCATTTGGAAGCTTTGTTTGCCTGTCAAATCTTAGGAACTTGTACCCTTGAATTGATATCAGCTTTTCCTCAATGTGGCTGTTTAGCCATGTTTCTGATACTGTAAAAATATCAAGTCCTGACCATGGCAGGTCCATTCTTAGTTGTTCAATTTAATGGGTTAGACTACGTACATTAAGGTGTCCTATTTTAAAGCCTGGCAGACCCTTCAGGTCGTTCAGAGGAAGCCTGGCCAGTAATTGCCCCCAGTTGTGGTCCCAACGCGCTCAAACCTAAGAACCACTGTCTCCCCAGTAATTACTATTACTGCCCTGTCTGTTGCCAGCAGAAGTCCATTTATGAAAGTTAAAGTTGTTATCCCACCCGCAATGGAATAAAGTAATAATGTCATATCGATGACTATTTTCCAAGTAATTGACTGTTGCATAGAGTGAATATAAGTTATATTGGTAGATGGGGGTGAGTTAATGATTTGGACATCCGTTGCTGGAGTGTCCGTAGATATCAAGGCCGTCTGTCTCATGGGTTAGGAGATGTAATATTATCTGATCGGTTTGTGACTGTGTAGCATGCTCGTAAGGTAGGATCCAACTATTAGAATCATGTCCAGGCTCATTCCATTGTCAATGTTATTGTTGGTCTAGTTGCCCACTATTAGTTGAGTTTACGGCTCTTCTTGTCTTTCTCAGAATTCCATCGAAGTATCAATTTAATCAGTCGTGCATGAACATGAAACAATAATCAGAACTCACAAAAGGCTTTCTTTGCTAATTCATTTATTTTTCCTTGGCAGCAGCAGCCTCATTGTAACCTTAATTAGTTTCCATCTTAGTTAAAATATATTATTACTCTGGAACCATCAGACTTCAGAGCCTGGCTCTACATAGTTATGGCTTATTTCCTCGAATCTGGTGCAAGGGTAAATTATCCTTTGCCATGGGGCGTTTTATCAGACGGACTATCTAAATAAATACGTCCATCTCCAATTTTAGTAGGTCATGGCATGTGAACCCCTAGATTCAGAGCATTGACTATTAATGTTATACTTGTGATGCGCGAGAAGGAAGAACAGAGGCGGAGGTGGGAAACTGAGGCGTTTATTGTGACGCCTCGGGCAATATACAGAGGTATGAACGAGATAACAAACATATGAGAAAGGTAAAACAAACAGGGCAACAGGGGCTCATGAGGAGCAACAGTCTCGTAAGGAGGAGTAAATGAGGGGCTCAGGAGGAGCAGAAAATAAGGAGGGGCTCATAGGGAGCAATGTCAGAGTTCTGGTAGAGGGGGGGCCGAGGAGCCCTCCGCCAAAGAGTAAGGGGAGGGCTCGAGGCGCGCCCGAGGCGGAGGCGCGGGGCGCCCGAGGCGGGGGCCCGGATAGGGAGGCCTGGTTGAGAGGAGGGTCCGGGGCCTACGTGGAGGGGGAGCGGGCGGCCAAAAAAGGGGGGGCCCGCTCCTGGGGCCTGGGGGAGGAGGTCCGGCGAGGGTCGAGGAGGGGGGCAGCGAACTCCTCCGGGCTGGGCTGGGTGGGAGTCGGGGTCGGGTCGGGCGGCATCAAGAAGGCGGTGCCGTGGAGGTCGCTGGCGTGAAGGTCGGTGGCTGGGCTGTCTGGGGGGGGTCTCTCGTGAGGCTGGGCTGAGACGTCCGAGGTGTGAGGTGCGAGGTGATGATCCTCGGCTTCGTCTGGGCGGCGTTTCGATTGGTGTTCGCTGGGAGGCCGTCGGTGGGCGTTGCGGGGCTGTCGGGAATGGTTGGGGTGAGGCGCCGGGCTAGGCCCCCCGGGCCAGCCCGGGGGAGGCCGGCGGATCAAAAATCCGCCGAGGCGGCGGGGGTCTGGCGCTCACGGGCTTGCTTGGTGCGGCATCCCGCCTCGCTGTGCATTGTTAATATGCGCCGCACGTTGGCGCAATAGGCACAGACGTGCCGGCGCCTGTCTCCCACCTCGCCGTGAGCCTCTCCGAGGGGTGCCCGATCGCACGAGGTGGGATCGCGGTTCCAAGCGGAGCAGGGAGCCCCGTGAGCGTGCCTATCGTAGGCGGTGCGGGTGTCTACTTGGTGCCGGGGGAGGTGTGCGCCTCGGGCCCCCTCGTCGCCTCGGGGAGCTGGTGTTGCCGGGGTGGTGGGCGTGGTGAGGGAGTCGAGCCTGAGCGCGTTGAGGGCCACAGGGTCATGCCACCCCTGGGGGAGCCTTCCGTCCGCGATCCAGGAGAAGATGGTCTCCGAGTACCGGCGGACGGTCGGCCAGGGGTGGATGAGGACGTCTCTCATGAGGGTGAGGTGGTGTTGGTGTAGGCCCTGGAGGGAGTGATCCGGGAAGGATGGGTGGTTGACCATGGAGAGGAGGGCGAGGCTGTACTCGTCCTTGGTTGCTTCTCCGAGCTTCACCGCCTTGCGCCCCGGCCCCCTCTCCACGAGGTCGCAAGGGAAGAGGTAATCGACTGGGATCCCTCGGCGGCGCACGGTGTGCCGCGCCTCGGCGGATGCGAGGATCTCGCGGACCGCGTCGGCCGCGGATGCCGGGCTGTACTCCTCGGGATCCTGACGGTAGGTGGGCGGTGTAGCCCTGGCACTGCAGGTGCGGGCCTTCGGGCTGAGTCGCTTGAGGTGGAGGCGGTGGCCGGCTCCCGGCGGCGGCGTACGCCCGAGGCGCCGGGACGTGGTGGAGGCTGTAGGCGGGCTCCCGTATCGGCGTGGGCGGGGGGCTCCGCGTGGCCGCTCGGGCTTCCCCCCTCTCGTCCAGGTCTCTGTCCATGCGTCTGGTGAGGCGGGTAATGGCCTCGATGAGGAGGGCCGTCTCGCTGCTGGGCTGGCCCGAGGGTGCTGCGGGGCAGGTCGGCGCCGCACAGGGGACGGGGCTCCCCGGGGAGCCCGAGGAGGGTCCTGGCGTGGCCATCCCGGACGTCTTGGAGCTTCTCCGACTCTTCCCTTTGCCGCGGCCGGGCATGGTGTAGGGTCGGCAGAGGAGCAGCGGTCCGAGGTGGAGTGGAGCCAAAGAAGAGAAAAGGCTGAGAGCTGGAAGGCGGCAGGAGGGCGAGTGCCTGAGGGGGGCCGGCGGGCGGCCTTATAAGGGAGAAAGTGAGCAGTGGCAGGAGAGGCGTGAACGCTCAGGGCCGGGGGAGGGCGAGGGTGAGCAGCGGGCGTCGCGCGAGGCGCGAATGCTGGGTGAAAGCCCGGGAGAGGGGGGGGGGGGGAGTCCTCTGCCTTCCCTCGCATCAAACGAAATGCTTCGCATTACGACCAATTGCCAAGCCTGTAGGTCGGCATTGGTACAACAAGGTTTGGAAAGTGGCAGTTGAATGAGGAAGACTGATTGTCCGCGATTGAAATGTCGTCTGCTTAATCAACAACATTGTTAAAGGAATAATACACATACTATTCCACCATACTGCCACACATTATTTTTAAACTAAATATTTGATTCATCTGAATACATATTTTGTCCGTGCTGAGATGCGTTTTCCAGCCGTTGGAGTGATCACATTTGGTTTGTATATGGTGATGCGGAAGTGGAATGTGCTGAATTGTGTGCAGCGTGCCCTCGTTCTGACCATTACGATGGTGGGAGCAGCCTATGCTGTATAGTGGACAGTAAAGGTACTCAACATTAGTGCAAGATATTGGCATTAAGTGCGCATTAGGTGACACAGTGTGCAGTAAAGTACACTAGTCGTCAAATCGTATGTGTGGTTGTACAGGAGTTCTTCCACATTCTGCTAGATTCCAGCACATACCACCCAACTGCGCATGCTCAACGGACAAAGATTCTGCTAATAATGGTGCTGTCACATTAAGACACTTCTCGCCGGCACACCACAAATGTGCAAAATCAACTTTAATCGTCAAGACATCAAACTTTTCGGCATCAGTGCAACGTATTGGTAGCATGCCGCCGACGTTGTGAGAAAAAAAAGAAGAAAGTTTGGTGCGCCATCCTGATATGACCTTAGACGTTGGTAGGATGTAAAACAACAACAAACAAACAAAGCGACAGTTTGGCGCAATGTGTGGGAACGAGCCTCAGGTGCGTGTGGCATGTGAATATCGTTCACTTAACGTTATTCCAGCGCGTTTAACATATCTCGACGCGCCCCTAACGTCACCATAATGTTGGCACCTGCGCGTTGGCGCATGTTGAAAGTTTTATGCAAGCACAAAACTTTGCTGATTCCCTGACATGCGCTGCCGACCATCACCAACCATAGCCATAGATGAACGGATACCAATGCGTGCCTAAGGTGCGCATAACACTTCCAGACGTCTCCCAAAAAGTGACACAAGTCGACAAGCATTGGCGAGAAACATTCTAATGTGACAGCACCATAAAGAGGACCCACGCAGCCATCTTCCCCATCACCTAACTCCGGCCCACACTTACTTTCCCCCTAACATCCCCCTACTCCCACGCTTCTCCCTCAGCGCGTGCCCTTTCAATGCCCACGGAGTGCTTGACGTCATCTGCACTCCCTCCACCTTCTTCCTCATCACCGCGGGTGTGGCCGGGGATTTGGAGAGATGTGGTGGTGTGTTAGAAGGATCTGGGATTGGAGGAGGGGGTATTGGAGGAGGGGGTATTGGAGGGATGTGGTGGTGTGTAAGAAGGATGTGGGAGTATGATGGTGTGGGGGGGGACGTGTGGCCAGGGTTTTGAGGAAGGTGTGTGGTGGAGTGTCAGCAGGATGTGAGAGTATGATGGTGTGTGGGGGGGGGGGGGGGGGGGGGCGTGTGTGTGTATGGGGGATGGGGGTTGGAGGAATGTGGTGGAGTATCAGCAGGATGTGAGAGTATGATGGTGTGTGTGTGGGGGGGGGGGGGGGGGCATGTGTGTGTGTATATGGGGGTTGAGGGTTGGAGGGATGTGGTGGAGTGTCAGCCGGATGTGAGAGTATGATGGTGTGTGGGGGGGGGGGCATGTGTGTGTCTATGGGGGTTTGGGGATTGGAGGGATGTGGTGGAGCGTCAGCAGGATGTGAGAGCATGATGGTGGGGAGGGGGGATGTGGTGGCGAGATAGCAGGATGTGAGAGTATGATGGTGTGGGGGTGGTGTGTGTGGCTGGAAAGTGTAAATCACTACAAATACCTAGGCCTAGAACTAGATAGCCAGCTAAACTATAATCTGTGTGTAACAACAATTATACAAAAAGTAAATCACAAACTATGGCTATTTGCTAAACTAAGAAAGTATATGACACAAGATATGTCAATAAACATCTCCAAAGGCATGGTACTCCCCTACTTTGACTATGGGGATGTAATTGACATCGGTGCTAAAAAAGAACTACAAAATAGGGCCCTGAAAATCTGCTTGAAAGTAGACAAACTACACCCCACTTATGACCTACACAAAAGAACTAAAGTAAAGCTACTAGAAAACAGAAGGATAATCCACCTAAAAACATTAGCATATGGATATAGCCAAGACATTAAGCGTCTAACCCAACCACTAAGGGACACCAGAGCAAGCAAGGCACCACTACTAAGGCAGACCAGAAGCCAGATCAAAGCCCATGAAAGGAGCACACTGGAAATGGCCGCCAAGGCATGGAATGCGCAAACGGTGAAAGAAAGACAAATCCCTGACCTAAAAACATACAAAAAATATCTGTGCAAAATAGAAACTGGAAACCCCAACTGAACTGCACCACAAGGGGGCAGGTGATATGTCACGGCCCACCAACTGGACAGCCCAGGGTGGGATAACCAGAAATATAAAAGCCAGATAACATATCCAACAACAATATAAATCAAATCAAATTCAAACAAACATAACTCAACCACCTATTACATACAGGCCTATGGACATGTAAATAAAATATGAAAGTATAGAATTAAGTAGAAAAAAAAGTAGAAAACTCTTCCCAAGAAAACCCCAAAACACTACCATAGAACCTTAAGAAAACAACTAACATACTAATAAGAATAGAACAAAAATACAATGACAAGAGGGCCCAAAAAAACTAACATAGGCTACTAAACATACCAACAGACTATCTCTCTGCTACTGAAATGCAGACAATCAAATAACTTATAAGCAGCTACTGGTTGATAAGACAACACCAACAGTACAGCTGGCCAGCATTGAAAACAAGCCTGGGTACCCGGGCTTCCATGGTATGGACAGTATAAATACAGCCTCAATACAAAAAATTAATTTAAAAAATGGGGGTTGGCGGGTTGGAGGGATGTGGTGGAGTGTCAGCAGGATGTGAGAAGATGATGGTGGGGAGGGGAGGCTTGTGGGGATGTTGGAGGGATGTGGTGGAGTGTTAGCAGGATGTGAGAGTGGGGAGATGTGTGGGGGTTGGAGGGATGTGGTGGAGTGTTACCAGGATGTGAAAGTGTAATAATGTGTGTGGGGGGGGGGGGGGGGGTGGGGGGTTGGAGGGATCTGGTGGATTGTTACCGAGATGTGAGAATATGATGGTGTGTGTGGGGGCTGGGGGGGGGGGGAGGGTTGGAGGAGTGCGTTGGTGTGGCGGTGTGTGGGGGGGGGGTTGGAGGGATGGGTGGAGTGTTAGCTGTGGGTACAGGATGTGAGAGTATCATGTGTGTGGGGGGGGGGGGGGCGTGGGGGGGGGGGGGGGGGGGGCGTTGGAGGGATGTGGTGGATTGTTACCAGGATGTGACAGTATGATGGTGTGGGGGTGTGTGTATGGGGGTTGGGGGGTTGGATAGATGTGGTGGAGTGTTAGCAGGATGTGAGGTATGATGGTGTGGGGGGGGTGTGTGTGGGGGTGGGGGTTGGAAGGATGTGGTGGATTGTTACAGGATGTGCAGTATGATGGTGTGGGGGTGTGGTAGATGGGGGGTTGGAGGGATGGGGTGGAGTTCAGCAGGATGTGAGATGAGGTGGGGAGGGAGGGATGTGGTGGAGTTCGCAGGATGTGAGAGTATGATGGTGTGGGGAGGTGTGTGTGTGGATGGGGGTTGGGGGGTTGGAGGGATGTGGTGGAGTATCAGCAGGATGTAAGAAGATGATGGTGGGGAGGGGGGATGTGGTGGCGAGATAGCAGGATGTGAGAGTATGATGGTGTGGGGGGGCGTGTGTTGTTGGGGGGGGGGGAACAAATGGTGTCGTGTATGGGGGTTGGGGTTGAGGGATGTATGGTGTCGCAGGATGTGAGAAGATGATGGTCGGGAGGGGAGGCATGTGGGGATGTTGGAGGGATGTGGTGGAGGGTTAGCAGGATGTGAGAGTATCCTGGTGTTGGGGGGCGTGTGGGTGTATGGGGGTTTGGGTTTGGAGGGATGTGATGGAGTGTCAGCAGGATGTGAGAAGATGATGGTGGGGAGGGGAGGCGTGTGGGGATGTTGGAGGGATGTGGTGGAGTGTTAGCAGGATGTGAGAATGGGGGGATGTGGGTGTGTAGTAGTGTGGCAGTGTGGCAGTGTGGCAGTATGACAGTGTGGGAGTGTGGGTGTGTGGCAGTGTGGCAGTGTGGCAGTGTGGCAGTGTGGCAGTGTTGCAATGTGGGTGTGTTGGAGTGTGGGAGTGTGGGAGTGTGGGAGTGTGGGAGTGTGGCAGTGTGGCAGTGTGGCAGTGTGGCAGTGTTGCAACGTGGGCGTGTTGGAGTGTGGGAGTGTGGGAGTGTGGGAGTGTGGGAGTGTGGGAGTGTGGGAGTGTGGGAGTGTGGCAGTGTGCAATGTGGGTGTGTTGGAGTGTGGGAGTGTGGGAGTGTGGGAATGTGGGAGTGTGGGAGTGTGGGGGTGTTGGAGTGTGGGAGTGTGGGACTGTGGGACTGTGCGAGTGTGGGTGGTATGAGGGTGTGGGAGAGTGGGAGTGTGGGAGTGTGGGACTGTGGGAGTGTGGGAGTGTATGAGTGTGGGGGTGTTGGAGTGTGGGAGTGTGGTTGTGGGGGAGTGTAGGACTGTGGGAGTGTGGGAGTGTGGGCGATGTGCGGGTGTGGTAGTGTGGTAATGTGGGAGTGTGGGAGTGTGGGAGTGTGGTAGTGTGGTAGTGTGGGAGTGTGGGAGTGTGGGAGTGTGGGAGTGTGGGAGTGTGGGAGTGTGGGAGTGTGGGTGTGTAGTAGTGTGGGAGTGTGGAAGTGTGGGAGTTGTGGAGTGTGACGGTTATATGTTGGTGGAGGTGACATAAAAATAATGTGCTGGACAGATTACAGAAGAATGCTGGAGAGCTGGAAGGGTGTGGGAGGGTGAGAGTGTCGGCATGTGGGTGGGAGTGTGGGTGGGTGGGTGGGTGGGCGGGTGACGAGTAGCCTAGGTGTGGGCGGGGAAATATAATAGTGTGCTGCAGTTGTACACTATCTGGTATGTGGTGGTGTGTTTTCAGAATGTCAAACTGTGGGGGTGTGGGGGAATGTGTGTTGGTGTGTAACATAAGAATGTGGTAGTGTATTTTCAGAATGTGGGACTGTGGGAGTGTGGTAGGTATGCGTGTTGGCGTGTAACATAAGAATGTGGTGGTGTATTTTCAGAATGTGGGACTGTGGGATTGTGGTTGGTATGCATGTCGGCGTGTAACATAAGAATGTGGCGGTGTATTTTCAGAATGTGAGACTGTGGGAGTGTGGTGGGTATGTGTGTTGGCATGTAACATAAGAATTTGGTGGTGTACTTTCAGAATGTGGGACTGTGGGAGTGTGGTGGGTAGACGTGTTGGCATGTAACATAGGAATGTGGTGGTGTATTTTCAGAATGTGGGACTGTGGGAGTGTGGTAGGTGTGCGTGTTGGCGTGTAACATAAGAATGTGGTGCTGTGTTTTCAGAATGTGGGACTGTGGGAGTGTGGTGGGTATGCGTGTTGGCGTGTAACATAAGAATGTGGTGCTGTGTTTTCAGAAGGTGGGACTGTGGGAGTGTGGTGGGTATGTGTTGTGGCGTGTAACATAACAATGCAGTGGTGTGTTTTCAGAATGTGGGAATGTGGGAGTATGGCAGGTGTGTGAGTTGGTGTGTAACATAAGAATGTGGTGGTGTGTTTTCAGAATGTGGGACTGTGGGAGTGTGGTGTGCATGTGTGGTGGCGTGTAACATAAGAATTCGGTGGTGTCTTTTCAGTATGTGGGAATGTGGGAGTATGGCAGGTGTGTGAGTTGGTGTGTAACATAATAATGTGGTGGTGTGTTTTCAGAATGGGGGAATGGGGGAGTGTGGTGTGTATGTGTGTTGGTATGTAACATAGGAATGTGGTGGTGTGTTTTCATGATGTGTGTTTTCAGACTGTCGAAGCGTGGTAGTGTGGTGGGGATGTGTGTTGGCATGTTATATAAGAATGTGGTGGTGTGTTTTCAGGATGTGTGTTTTCAGAATATGGGAGTGTGTGAGTGTGGTGGGTATATGTGTTGGTGTGTAAAATAAGAATATGTCAGTGTGTTTTCAGAATGCGGGAGTGCAGGAGTGTGGTGGGTATATGTGTTGGCGTGTAGCAGAAGAATATGGCGGTGTGTTTTCAGAATATGGGAGTGTGTGAGTGTGGTCGGTATATGTATTGGTGTGTACCATAAGAATATGGTGGTGTGTTTTCAGAATGTGGGAGTGCGGGAGTGTGATGGGTATATGTGTTGGCGTCTAACATAAGAATATGGTGGGGTGCTTGCAGGCTGTGGGAGCATGCGAGTGTGGCAGGTGTGTGTGTTGGGCAGGGTAAGGGGAGAATGTATTGGAGACTTGGCAGGATGTAAGTGCATATATGTGTGACAGGAGCTGTGGTCGTGGCGTGGTGGTGGTGGGGGGTGGTGGTGGTGGTGGTGGTGGGTGTGGTGGTATGTCTGGTGAACATTTACAACACTTGGATCTCTCACTCACTGCCAGGCCATGTGTCTCAGGGCCCATAGAGACAGACCCTCCTCCTCCATCACCACTCTGCCAACAAAGTGTGAGCAACAAGCTGCAAGCTCAGTGTGTCCAGTTCCCACACATGTCAACTGTTGCAATGTTCCCACGGTCGTAGGTTCAGTCACTCCTAGTGTGCAGCATTTTACATCACATCAATGTTTGTCAATCCATACCCACACCTAGAAATATCCAATGAATGATGTATGATTGTTTGTTTTAATATCCTAGCAACATCTAAGATCATATCAGGACTTGCCCCAGTGTACAGTGATATCGATTAATAGTGAGATCCTACTATATAGTAGGAGCCTAGGATGCCAATACCATGACCCATGACCCAACTCAGTCACATTATCATGATACTGAGCTTACCAGTCCTTGTCCTATCCTATCAATGCCGAGTGTCAGGCTCAGTAGCAACAAATATCAATTTCATATGCCATTACTTTGCATTGGCCAGATTCCAACTCCCGACCTCCCGGATGGGAAGCCTGTGCTCTTACCGCTTTGGCCACCGCGTCCGCCGATCCTCCACTGCATGCAAACTTCCATAGCCCATTAAGCAAGCAAGACACTCTAACATCACCAACTAGGTTCTGCTACCGGGTGCGCTGACCTAATTATGCGGAAAGTCGGGAAATCGGTTCCCAGTTGAGTTAAACCAATGATACTTATAACTCCCTAGCCTGGCACTTTGGCATTATTAGGATAGGACTGGCTAGCTCACTATCAGGATAATGCGACTGAATTGGATATCGAGTCATGATGTCGGTGGCCTGATTTCCCAGTGGGGCAACATTATAAAGTCGCCATGAGTTTACGCTGTCGCAAGTCGGTACCCATCCTGATATGAACTTAGATGTTGCCAGGATGTAAAACTCCAACAACCAACAGACCAACCTGTCCATGCTTTCCAAACGGTTTTCAATCTGGTTGCTTCCCATTCCCAGAATGAAACATTGCTCATCACGTCACCTCACTTAACCTACGTATTGTCGCACCGTGGGAATATCTAACATACATGTAATATCCTCACAGTTCTGATGATGGCATACACAACAATCCAAGGCCGCCCCACCGCTCACTATTTTCCCACAGTTCCTAGCGCCGAAGAGTTCAAGTGTAGACAATGGGGTGCCACTGCAACAGGCACCTTACGCCACCGTGAGAACTTCACATGCCCCCCCCCCTCACCGTTACCCCCCCCCTCTGCCACACCCCCGAACACACTCCGGTGATATAACCGGCATAATGGAATGTGGTGACCAAATCGGGAGAGCGTAGGCCTCCCGTGCGGGAGATCGGCAGTGCAATTCTCAGTCAAGTCAAATCAATAGCTTATCAATCTAATACTTGTCGCTTCCTAGCTGCCAGTTAAAGGTGCATAGTCCGATGAAAACATCAAATTTTCAAAACCAAAATACTTACCTAGACATACTTATATGTATTCACCTTTGATACTGGTGCCCTTATTAAGCATGTTTTGCTGCGTAAAAGGTCGTAATAAGTCAATTTAGCAGAACCTGTTACTACCGAAGTCTATGGTGCCAGAGTTTTGGCATGCTTGCCAAAATTAATTTGTCAAGTTTTGACATCAAATATCTCCAAAGTTAGCCATTTAAAATATAAATTACTTCAAATTAAACTAAAGTAGACTATAATAATTAGCATAATGTATTTATCTCAGAAAATGTCAAAAATGCAAAAGCATCGGACTATGCAATTTTAACAGGATAGGGCAAGGAGTGGTTAGCTCAGTCTCAGGATAATGTGACTGGATGGGATGTTGGATCAGGGTGCTGGCGGCCTGATTTCCCAGTGGGGCAGCACTATCAAATTACCATGTGCACTGCCACAAGTCGGTTCCCATTCTGATATGACCTTATGTAAAATGGCTAAAGCTTGAATAGGTGGCTGAGTAGGCAGGCTATAGTGAAATCAATACAGACAAAGAGAAAGGAAGAGAATAAAGTGTAAAGAACGAGAGAGTCAAGCCCTCTGGTATATTATTTATATGGTTACATGGGTTAATTGTAGAGTATCACACCACCCCTTTCCCCCAATCGGAACAAGCATTCTTAGCCCTACCAATAGGGATCCAGCATTCCTGGTCCCCATGGCTACTAGTGGTCTGCCGACCACCCCCAAGCTGTATGGCCCCATGGCCACCACAAACCTTGACCCTGAGTGTGGTGATCCCACCCAGCAGAGGGGTTAGGCACTGAGTGCCCTCACACCCATGCCTGCCAGTACCATTATGTCTATTTACATCCCACTCAGGCTCCACCAGCCTTACATATATATATATATATATATATATATACATGCGCTTGGTCACGTACACTGATCAGTAATAGAACATTTGTATTCCCCATATGCCATAACTCGGAATATTTTATATGTTGCCAGGACATAAAAATCCAGCAAGCAACTGGAGCCAACATACTTTCGCTGACCTGTCCTGATATTGCGCTGGTTTTGTGTCTGTTCGCTGCTATTGTCTATGATCTCACATCTCGCCCAATATAGTTGGTTACGGATGGTGTGGGGGTATGGGAAGATATTAAGGTTGGGTGAAGGGAGAGAATGAGGGGTTGGGTGGGTATGAGGACAGCATGAGCCAATGCAACTGGTGGTGTGGGTGTGGGGTGAGAGTGAGGGAAAGAGTATGTGTGGGGGTCGGGAGATAGTGGTTGGGGGGGTGAAGCAGGTTGTAAGATTTTCCGATATTTGAGATATGGGCTATGGAGAACTCTGCTATAATAAATTGCAACTTGTCTATAAATGGTCAATCATATGTAAAACCAAAGGCATATAAGGTATATGTGGAGTTGGTGATCCATTACTAATTGAAGATCGAAATTGTAAATCAATATAGATAGGGAGAGAGGGTCACTTCTTGACTTGTGAGAGTCTTCGGAACTCGCCTCACATACATATTTATGGATTACTGCACACCAAACACAACAGGGCACTGTAGCCAGATCTAACCATGCCTTGGTTACAAGGATATTGAACCCTCATTGGTGGATAGAGGAATGCCTGGTGGTGATTGAAAGACTGGATCATGTGATCACCACCATATTGTTTCTTGAAACTATATATACAATAAATGAGGGAGTCTCGCTCTCCTACCCTTCACTCTTTATCTACTTTCCTTCCTTGCCTGTTGTGATTTCTTATTAGCCTATCTACACCACTCAAACCGCCCTCGGTCGACTTTACAGGGTGTCACGAGAGTGTTGGAGTTAAGGATGGTGGCTGAGTATAGGGAGAGAGGTAGGGGGTGGGTGGTGAGGTGATGTGGGTGTCGGAAGAGGGATAAGGACTACTTACGGATGGTAGGTTGGTGTTGCGAGAGGGCGATGGGGTATGTGGGGGTGATGGGGTGGGGTGGGGTGGGATAGAGCTAGGGATGGTGTGCGGGTTTGCGAAGAGAGTAATATGAGACACTGTGTGAGGTGTGACTGTGGGCATCGAATGATGCGGTCAGTATGGGAGAGAGTGGCGGGGGTGGGTGTGAGGGTGAGAGGAGAGTGTGAGAGACTGTGTGAGGTATGGGTGTGGCCAGACAGTGACGGCGTATGCGGGTGAGAGGCGCTCTCTCACTGATAACTCTCGTACATTCTCGCGCGGGTTGCCTCGAGCACCGTCCGGGTTCCGGCGTCCGTCTTTGCGCGCAGACGGACGAGGTGTCGGCGCAGGTCACGTGACACGCCTGCTGGCGGCTCGGCGGCGTCGTCTGTAACCAGACGTGCGCTGGCGTCGCGCAGAGCGTCTTGGTGTCTCAGTGTCGCGTCCCCTCATCACACCTGGCAGGCGCCGGCTGGCTTCACCGCCATTGCGCATGTGCACATGCCTTTACTTCCGGTCACATAGTTACCGCTTAATACCACACGAGGGCTTTACCAGATGGGATGGCCAAATGAGTTGAGCATCCGTCTCCTGTTTTGGTAGATCGCGTGATTTGCATGAACCAGTTCGAACTCTGGTCGATTCAAAACCAATGACTTAAAATTTGATATTTGGCACTTCCTAGCCATCCGCTCAGTATTATTAGGATAGGCCAAGGACTGGTTAGCTCAGTGTCAGGATAATGTGACTGAGTGGGATATCAGGTCATGGTGCTGGTGGCCTGGTCTCCCAGTGGGGAACCACTAAAAAGCCACCATGAATGTGCACTGTCACAAGTCAGTACCCATCCTGATATGACCTTAGATGTTGCCAGGACGCAAAACTCTAACTACCACCTAACCGTGAGGGCTTATCACATGCAAACACCTGGTGCCCTCTCCTAATCCCCCTCCCCCTCCACCGGACCCCTCCATTAAAAGCGCAGGCTTCCTGTGCGGAAGGTGAGAAGTGTGAATCCCAGCCGAGTGAAACCAATGATTTACAACATTGATACTTGTCACTACCTAGCCGGGTGATCGCCATTAGATGGACAGGGCAAGGACTGGTTGGCTCAGTATCAGGATAATGTGACTGAGTCGGAAATTGGGTCATGGTGCCACTGGCCTGCTGTTCCAGTGGGACAGCACTATAAAGTTGCCATGAGTGTGCAATGTCAACAGTTGGTAGAGGATTGCTAACACCAACTACCAACTCTGACATCAATGAAAAGAAGTATGCTTGTGACACCAGGGCCGCAATCAAGGTGTAAGTTATTCTGATTTACCGCATAGGGGGAATGCAAATGTTCTATTACTGATCAGTGTGCTTGACCAGCTGCATGTATGTATATATATGTAAGGGCTGGTGGTGCCTGAGTGGGATGTAAATAGACATAGTGGTTGGTGCTGGCAGGTCTGGGTGTGAGGGCATGCAGGGCCTACCCCCTACCCCTCTGCTCGGGTAGTGATCACCACACTCAAGGGGCAAGGTTGGTGGTGGCCATGGGGGGCCATACAGCTTGGTGGTGGTGGGCAGACCACTGGTAGGCATGGGGACCAGGAATGCTGGATCCCTATTGCTAGAGCCAAGAATGCTTGTTTCCCATTGGGGGAAAGGGGTGGGGTGACAAACTAAAATGAAGCCATGTAACCATATACATAATAAACCAGAGGGCTTGACTCTCTCTCCTTCTTTACACTTTATACTCTTCCTTTCTCTTTGTCTGTATTGATTTCACTATAGCCTGCCTACACAACCACAGATTCGAGCTTTAGCCATTTTCCAAAGGTGGACATCAGTGGCGTAGCCTGAACGCAGCCTAGCTCAATGCTGATGCTCAGATTCTCCAAAGGTGATAACTCTTTTGTGTGTGTCCATTGTAACAATGGACACAAAACAGCACAGAAATGGTTACACTGAAAACACCAGGACAGTTGCTTCAAATCAATATGTATTCTATTGGGATTATGAAACACCATGTAAAAAACAAATCAGTTTATTCTGAGCAAATGCATGAGCAGATAGTGGTATGTTGCTCATTACAATAGACAAAGTGTTGTCCCATATTGCTTAGCACCATTTGAGACAGTCTCATATACGTCTTGGCTACAAATGAAACAATATCACCAAAGTAGATGGGTTGGTAATACTTTATATCGACCCAGATAAGAAGCAAACCACTGACATGAATGAAACAATATAGGCACGTGGTAGATGGTCACGTGCCCATGCCCACAATATAGCCGGCCAACGCAAAGCCGAAGCACAGTTCAGCATTCCAAGCAGCACAGACTCGCAGCAAATTTCACAAGTATAGCAAATATATAATACTAGAAACCCATATCTTAAATATAATATCTTTTTTGCCGACCTGTACTTGTATAATAATGTATACTTCTTCTATACAAACCATTCACTGCCCGTCTGAAATATCCCACACCAGCAGTCACTTAATCTTA
The DNA here is from genome assembly GCA_030323885.1 of Branchipolynoe longqiensis. Taxonomy (NCBI): domain Eukaryota; kingdom Metazoa; phylum Annelida; class Polychaeta; order Phyllodocida; family Polynoidae; genus Branchipolynoe; species Branchipolynoe longqiensis. Next base: position 2,588,960 of record CM059189.1, read on the forward strand.
CTTCTATAAAATTGCTAATATCACTGCTTCTGCATTGACAGTTTTGACCCCAATGCCACTTTGTCTTTATTAAAGAAAATTCCTTATTGATTCCCTTTCCTTTTCAATAATAATCTCAAGTGATGCTGTAATGAAACCAGAGAAGCCTGTCTGTCTCACCAATATTTCAGTCTGGCACCACCACACAACCACTGAATCACCATTACATGACCACTGCAACAACTACTACATCACCACTGCATTACAACATCACCACTGACTGCACCACAACTACATCACCATTACATCACCACTGCACCACCACTACATCACCACAGCACCACCATTACATCACCACTGCAGCACCACTACATCACCACTGCAACAATACTACATCACCACTGCAACACTGCTATATCACCTCTACTACATCCCCACTGCATCATGACATCACCACTGCACCACCACTACATTACCACTGCACTACCACTACATAACCACTACACCACCACTAAATCACCACTGCAACACTGCTACATCACCACTGCAACACTGCTACATCACCACTACTACATCACCACTGCATCATGACATCACCACTGTACCACTACTACATCACCACTGCACAACACTACATCACCACTACACCACCACTACATCACCACTGTACTGCCAATACATTACCAATGCAGCACCATTACATGACCACTACACCACCCATACATCAACACTACATCATCACTACATCACCACTACATCAGTACTGTATCACAACTACACCACCACTGCATGATCACTACATCATGACTGCATCACAGCGATGTTACCTATGCATCACCACTGCATCACCACTGCATTACAGCAGCATCACAATGCATAAATACTGCATCACCACTGAACCACGACTGCATCACCACTGCATCATCACTGCAATACCACTGTATCATCACCTCATCACCAATGCATCACCATTGCATCACAACTTCACCAGCACTAGAACTGCATTACAACAACAACACCACCGTAACACCATCAGTACATCACCACTGCACAACTACTGTGACTCACCACTGCATCACACCTGCATCACAACTGCACCACAACTGCATCACAACTGCACTACCACCACTACATCACCACTATGCAACCACTACATCACCACTACACCACCATTACGTCACCACTACCTCACCAGTACACCACCACTACACCACCACTGCATCACCAATGTACCAGCAATGCGCCAGCACTACAACTGCATTACACCAACAACACCACCATGACACCACCGTAACACCATCAGTGCATCACCACTGCATAACTACTGTGACTCACCATGGCGCAAACACAGTATCACCAAGCCAGCACCGTTGCCACAACTGCTGTATGCTCATCCCACAACCACTACAACTGCATTACAACAACATCACCACCATAACACCACCACTACACCACCATAACACCACCATTGCACCACCCCTAGACCCCACCATAATACCACCACTACTCCACCCCCACTGTACCAAGCCCGCCCGGCGGTATGGAAATCATGTCAGGCTATCAGTGGCGCAAATTGGTCAGTTAATGGGCAAGCGCAGGTGAGATAGGCAACTTGTGGTGGCGCACTGCTCAACTGAGGGCGAGGTGGGAGGGACGGAGAAGGGCGGAGAAGGGTGGAGTAGGGCGGAGGGGAGTGGAGCTGGGTCGACAAGAGCGGAACAAGACCTAGAAGGGCGGAGAAGGGCGGGAGAAGGGCGTAGAATGACGGAGAAGGGCGTTGACGTGCGGAGAAGAGCGAAGAAGTTGGGGGCGGAGAAGGGTAGAACGGCGCTGGGCTGCACAGAGCGGACATGAGACAGGATGAGACAGGATAAGACAGGATGAGGCAGGTCGGGCGAAGGGAGGGAGAAGCTAGGAAAGTCTAGGTGGGGGCTGGTGCGAGGAGGGGCGAGGAGGGCGGGCGGGCGGGCGAGGCGGGGCAGGCGGGGCGAGGCGGGGCGAGGCGGGGCGAGGCGGGATCAGGGGCGGGCTGGTACCAGTCAGGGCTGGGCGGGGCGGGGCGAGACGGGGCGAGGCGGGGTGAGTCGGGGCGAGGCGAGGTGGGGCGAGGCGAGGCGAGGTGGGGCGAGGCTGGGGGAAATAAGGCGGGGAGGGAAGGGTAGTGGAGAGAGGAGATATAGGTGGGGCGAGGCGGGATGGAGAGGACGGAGAGACGGTGAGGGACGGGGTGGGGAAGGAGAGGCAGGGCGGGGAGGGGGGGATGACGGGGAGGGCGGGCTGTTTGCCGGGAGAACAAGCTCGCGCACGGTGAGCCCGGTGGCCCGCCATCTGATTCCCAATCACGCAGCTCGAGGTGACCAATTGTCCGCCCCATAATGCAATTGTGCCGCAATCCCGGGAGAGACGCCGCACCAGCCACGTGACCGCCCGGAGAGGGCCGCGCGTGTCAGGGGGGAGGGGTGGGGGGGGGTGTTGGGCGGGCCGAGGCGGGGCGGGGGGAGGGCGGTGGGCAAGCCGCTCCGGGCAGAGGTAGTGGATGGGGAGGAGGTGGGCGAAGGGGATGTGGGATGCGCTAGGTGGGGGGACGAACGGATGGCGGTGGGAGGTTGGAGGCGGGAAGTGGGAGGCGGTAGGTTGGAGGTATGAGTTTGGAGGCGGGAGGTTGGTGGAGGAAGGATGCATGTGGGAGGTTGCATGTGGGAGGTTGGAGGTTGGGTGTGGAAGGTTGGAGCCGGGAGGTTGGAGACGGGAGGTTGAGGGTGTATGAAGGTGTATGAAGGTGGGAAAGGGTGAGGGCAAGGTGGAGGAGGGTTAGGGGAAGGTGGGAGGGGAAGGTGGAGAAGGGGGGTAGAAGGTGGGGGAGGGAGAGGGGACGGTGGGGTAAGATGTGGAAGGTAGGGCAGGGGAGTGGAGTAAAGGTGGGGAGGGAGAGGGGAATGTGGGTGAGGGCGAGGGGAAGGTGGGTGAGGGTGAGGGGAAGATGGGGGAGGGGAAGGTGGGGGAGGGTGAGGGGAAGTTGAGGGAGGGTGATGGGAGGGGGGAGGGTGAGGGAAAGGTGGGGAGGGGGAGAGGAAGGTGGGGTAGGGAGAGGGGAAGAGTTGATGGGATATGAAGGGGAGGGGTGAAGGGGAAGGGAGGGTAAGGGGAAGGGAGAGGGAGAGGGAGAAGGTAAGGGATTTCGTAAGGGATGAAGAGAATCTGATGGTAAGGGGAATGGAGAGGGGGAAGGTAAGGGTAGGGTAAGGGATGAAGAGAATCTGAGGGTAAGGGGGAGGGAGAGGGGGAACGGCGCTGGGCTGGGGTATTGCCGCTGCAAACATCATTCATTGTCGGAGACAAATGCTCTTGATTCACATTTTTCCATTAAGCTGATGGTGTAGGTTCCAATCATAATTAAGGCACAACATTCCTGAAGCGAGACTCACTGGAACCCACATTTACGCCATTCCAGGGCAAGCGCTCCTAACCATTGGACCCCATTGGTACGTTTGATGCAACCCGCCTGGCGGTCGTTACACATGCGTGTGGCCACTTGCCTGGTACGGTGAGACACTGGTCCCCGTGGAATTGTGAATCTCATGAATGGTTTATGTATGTGAGTCTAGGCAGCGGAGTTCCACATACACACCTCAGTCAAAAATATTCTGATTTACGGCATAGGCGGCAATGCAAATGTTCTATTACTGATCGGTGTACATGACCAAGCGCATGTATGTATATATATGTAAGGGCTGGTGGTGCCTGAGTGGGATGTAAATAGACATAGTGGTTGGTGCTAGCAGGTCTTGATGTGAGGGCACTCAGGGCCTACCCCCTCCCCATATGCTTGGGTAGGATCACCTCACTCAAGGGTCAAGGTTGGTGGTGGCCAAGGGGCCATACAGCTTGGTGGTGGTGGGCAGACCACTGGTAGCTATGGGGACCAGGAATGCTGGATCCCTATTGGTAGGACCAAGAATGCTTGTTTTCCATTGGGGGAAAGGGGTGGGGTGACACTCTACAATGAACCCATGTAACCATATAAATAATAAACCAGAGGGCTTGACCCTCTCACCTTTTTTACACGTTATACTCTTCCTTTCTCTGTGTCTGTATTGATTTCCCTATAGACAACCACATATTTGAGCTTTATGCATTTTGCAGTTCAGTTTGTTGGCATCGGTTGTTTGTTGGACTTTTGCTTTCTAGCAACATCTAAGGTCATATCAGAATGAGTACCGACTTGTGTCAGTGCACAGTCATGGCGACTTTAGAGGTGAGTGCAGACCACTCCAGTACAATGCCTGAAGCAGGAGTTATTCAAACCTGCATTTCTATACTGAAGGCATAATATACCTGCAGTAAATCACAAAATAAGGGTTAGTCATTGGTCTAGTTAGTCAGGCACCGCTTTGACTCTCTAGAAGTAAAGCTAGCATGGTTGTTAGTTAGTTGGTTGTGTTAGTATGTTGTGTGTGTAAATATGTTTATTCTGCTTTGATAGTGCCGAAGCACTGGTCTCCCAGTCATTTTTCGTTCGGGATTATTTAGACAAAAATGGTATTATAGAGTAACGTATACAATATCAGTTACTGTTGAATACACGATTTACAAATCGGAATAATTGAGTCAAGTGTATGACAACTGTCTTTTGTTTTTTCTTGGTAAATATGTTTATTCTGCTGAATAAGTCTTTTGTCAGTGAGGTCTTCCAGCTCATTTTCAATTAAGGATTATTTACACAAACACCGTCTATAGAGTAAGGTATATATCATAATTGTTGAATGCACAATGTGTAGCATAGAAAATGATGTATCCCACCAGTTCTATAGGAATCTGTCAACAGTAGTGTCATATGACTAGGTCAATATTAGTGAGATCAATGTGAGTATTTACATGGTATTTAGAATATAAGCAGAAGTTACCTTCTGTTCTCATTTGGTAAAGTTCTAGTATTTGACCAATTGTATCGAGAGTACACGGAACAGTGTTTACTCAAATATGGAGAGTGTGAACCGACAAATGGCATAAAGTCGCCATTGAGTATCTTAAGATATAATACAAATGTATTTATTGAGTGTGTATTAACGAGGATATATTGCAGGTATGATTTACAGTTTTTGCAGTAAATTGTTTGTCTGTTAACAATAACAGACAAGTATCCAAACTGATTACTAGAATGATTGATTTGTGATGATTTAACATCATGACAGCAGCAAGTTTTATATTCACACTCTCTTGTTGCAATTAAACATATCCAGAGAGAATGATACCTTATTTGTCGTATTTTGTTTGTGACTATGTATTTATGAGTCCCATAACAGTTAAGTATAATGATTTTGTTGTTGCCGCTACACAGTAGGTCCCCCTCCTTTTGTCAGGTTCAACTGTTGGTTAGATATATATCTACTACATGTATCATTTATATGTTTGTGTATATGTCCCTACATCTCCCTACCATCACACTCACAGGGCTGGTTCAACACTATACAGCAATCGGCATATGCCCCATCCTGCTCACGGCATCAGTGCCATCGGGGGCGCGCGGGGGGGAAGTTTTTCAAACAAATGGGAATATCATGTCTAGAGCCAGACTTGAACCCACATGTATGGCATTCCGGATGAGACCCCTAACACGTAGGCTCTCTGATGGTGTCCAACCCACCCATGCCTACCTGCATATGTGAGATGTTGTGCTATATATAAATACATTATATTAATATTAATAATGGAGTACAGGTGAACTCTCATAGGCTGAATGCTACTATGGCGCAATCCACTAAAGGGAGCAGCCTGGGCGACTTGGGTTTACGCACATGGAGGCAAACTCACCAATAGAAGCCGCCCAGCTGGAGCGAGCACCATTATTGCCATCACTCCCAGCGGAAAATTTGACCATTGGAAATAAATTGTCAACTTGAAATGTTGGCTAGCCAGAGGTAACGTTCGCAACCAATATTTGTGTCTGCGTTATGTGTTACAGAGTGTCAAATAATACTGGGGGAGAAGCGGTTAGAGCAATTCACGAGCCGAGCATTGGACATGTAGACTGTGGCGAGCCTTGACCTTTGCACCCCGGGGTCATTCACCACTATAGCCACATGTTCTGCCTATTGTCAGCTCGGCCTTCCTGTAAATCGATCCAATCTCACGGCTCAGCGCGATGCAAAGTTGTCAACATCCTGCCGAGGGATATCACAGTAGAAAGCAACCTGGCTGTCTAATCGGGCTTTAATTATGTGATGTATAAAATATTTACGCAACAATTAATAATAATGTGGCATCGACGCACAACACCTACAGAAATCACACACCTTATTTCCCACACCCACCCACCTAACATCACTCCAAACATCGTCTTCTTGGTTGTCCATCGGTGGCGAAGATGACAGCAACTGATCATTTGGTGTGAACTTGACAATGATGGATGAGTCCAATTTGTGCAGGGAATGTGCGGTGGCACGTTGGACATGGGTGTGTAGCTGCTATCCGAGAGTCTGGTACATGAAGGAGACAATCTTTTCTCTGCTGATACTTTTGTTTAGCTCACCACTCAGTCCACACCCACACACACAAAGAATTCCCTCAAACACCACGGACACTCACCACCCGCTCCACACACCCAGACACATGGACAATCCTCTCACACAGCACGCACAATCACCATCTGCTCCACACACACACACACGGACAAGCCTCTCACACACAACGCATACTGACCAACCACTCCACACACCCACACACACGGACAAGCCTCTCACACATCATGCACACTCACCACCCACTCCACACACCCACACCCACACACACATACAATCCTCTCACACACCACGCACACTCACCACCCACTCCACGCAGCTACACACACATACAAGGCTCTCACACACCACCCACACTCACCACCCACTCCACACACCCACACACACTTACAATTCCCTCACACACCACCCACACTCACCACCCACTCCACACACCCACACACATACACTCCTCTCACACACAACGCACACTGAACAACCACTCCACATACCCACACCCAGGTACAACCCTCGCACATACCATGCACATTCACCACCCACTCCACACACCCACACACACATACACTCCTCTCACACACAACGCAGGCTGAACACCCACTCCACACACCCACACACTCGTACACTCCTCTCACACACAACGCAGACTGAACACCCACTCCACACACCCACACCCATGTACTGCCTTCTCACACACTCCATACACGCACCTGCTCCACACACCCACGCACAGAGACAAGCCTCGCACATACCATGCACAATCACCGCCCACTCCACACACCCACACACATATACACACCTCTCACACACAACGCAGACTGACCACCCACTCCACACGCCCACACCTACTTACACCCCTCTCACACACCATGCACACTCACCACCCACTCCACACACACACACTTACAATCCCCTCACACACCACCCACACTCACCACCCACTCCACACACCCACACACACAGACACTCCTCTCACACCCACACACACTTGCAATCCTCTCACACACAATGCACTCACCACCCACTACACACACCCCCACACACAAACAAGCCTCGCACACACCATGCACACTCACCACCTGCTCCACACACCCACACCCACATACAACCCTCTCACACACTGCAAACACTCACCACCCACTCCACACACCCACACACACTTACAATCCTCTCACACACCGCACACACTCACCACCCACTCCACACACCCACACACACTTACAAGTCCCTCATACACCAAGCACACTACACCACTCCTTACCTTCCCTATGTAAATGAGCAGTGAGAGAATCGATATGTTGGAGAATTGATGAGGCGTCTGTTGTTTCCTGTTCAGGGAACTCATGGGCATGTTGTGGGTGGTGTAGGTGGATGTGGGGGTTGGTGTGGGGGTGGGGATGTGTCGAGAGTGAGTGGGGTAGGTGTGGTCGGACAGTGGAGTTGCGGCATTGGTGCTGTTAGTGTGTGATCACAGCCTGGGGTGTGAGTGTGGAAGGAGTGGTTTGACAGTGGAGTTGGGGTATTGGTGTAGTTAGAGTGTGATCAAAGACTGGGGTGTGAGTGTGGTAGGAGTGGTTTGACAGTGGAGTTGGGGTATTGGTGTAGTTAGAGTGTGATCAAAACCTGGGATGTGAGTGTGGTAGGTGTGGTTTGACAGTGGAGTTGGGGTATTGGTGTAGTTGACTGTGATCAAAACCTGGGATGTGAGTGTGGTAGGTGTGGTTTGACAGTGGAGTTGGGGTATTGGTGTAGTTAGAATGTGATCAAACCCTGGGGTGTGACGGTGGTTGGAGTGGTTTGCAGTGGAGGTGGGGTTTTAGTGTAGTTAGAGTGTGATTAAAGGCTGGGGTGTGAGTGTGGTTCGAGTGGTTTGACAGTGGAGTTGGGGTATTGGTGTAGTTAGAGTGTGATCAAAGCCTGGGGTGTGAGTATGGTAGGAGTGGTTTGACAGTGGAGTTGGGGTATTGGTGTAGTTAGGGTGTGATCAAAGCCTGGGGTGTGAGTGTGGTAGGAGTGGTTTGACAGTGCAGTTGGGGTATTGGTGTAGTTAGGGTGTGATCAAAGCATTGGGTGTGAGTGTGGTAGGTATGGTTTGACAGTGGAGTTGGGGTATTGGTGTAGTTAGACTGTGATCAAAGCCTGGGGTGTGACAGTGGTAGGAGTGGTTTGACAGTCGAGTTGGGGTATTGGTGTAGTTAGACTGTGATCAAAGCCTGGGGTGTGACAGTGGTAGGAGTGGTTTGACAGTGGAGGTGATGTATTGGTGTAGTTAGAGTGTGATCAAAGCCTGGGGTGTGACTGTGGTTGGAGTGGTTTGACAGTGGAGGTGGGGTATTGCTGTAGTTAGAGTGGGATCAAAGGTGTGAGTGTGGTAAATGTGGTTTGACTGTTGGGGTTGTGTCGGGGTGAGAGTGGCTAAATGTGGGTGACAGTGGAGTAGCATGCATGTTTGGACGGGGAGAGTAGGGGTTGCCTTCTGAGGGTGAATGTGTCTGTGTGGGTGGTAATATCGGTATGTGCGTATGGGTGTGTGTACGTCTGTGCGTGTGTGTGGGTGGGTGTCTATATGGATGTGTGTGCATGGGTGTGTGTGGGTATGTTGTGGTGTGGGAACGTGTGAGTGTGTATGGGTGTGTGGAGGTGTGGGTCAGGTGATGGCCGTGTGAGTGTGTGTGTGGGTGGGTGTATATATGTGTGGGTATAGGTGTGCGGGTGTTGGTGTGTGGGTATGTGGGAGTGTGTATTGGTGTGTACGCATGTGAGTGTGTGTGTGGCGGTGGGTGTGTATGTCAGTGTGTGGGGATGTGTGTGTGGGGGGGGGGGGGTGGAGGTGTCGGTATGTGTGGGTGTGTACTGGTGTGTTTATGTATGTGAGTGTGGGTGTGTGTGGGTATGTGGATGTGTGTGTTGTTGCATGGGTGTGTGGTTGTGTGTGTTTGGTGTGAATGTCTGTGGGGGTGAGTGTATGTGCGTGTGCACGTCAGTGTGCGTGGGGTATGTGTGGGTATGTGTGGGTATATTGGTGTGTGGGTCTGGGTCTGCGTGTGTGTTGGTGTGTATGTGTGGGTGTGAGTGTGTGGGTGTGGGGTGCATGGGTGTGTATTAGTGTGTGCACATCAGCGTGTGGGTTTCGCGGTATGTATGTATGTGTGGGTGTGTAGGGGTGTGTGGGAGTGTATGGGTGTATGTACGTATATGTGTGTGTACGTAGGTACGATGTGTGTGGGGGTTGTACCCGACTGTCTGTAGGTGGCCTGATTGGAGGACAAAGCGCTTGTTTCCGTCCGCTATTGTAGAGAGTTCCCTCAAATAAATTAGATTGACGAGCAGGGTAGAGACCCGTGAGTTACACAGGGTGTGGGGGGGGGGGGGGAGGGGGGGGGGGGGGGTGATGGGGGGGGGGGGGGGGGGGCTGATGGGGGGGGGGGGGGGCGGGAGAGATACCGGGGAGGGTCGGGGCGGTGGGATGGAGGTAGGGATGGTGGCGGTGACTGAGTATGTGGGGTGTTTACAGGGTGTGGGTAATTGCAGGTAGAGCGCGGATGGGCGTGGGTGCTGGTGTGGGGTATGGGTGGGGGCGGGGGTGTGAGGGGTGTGGTAGGGGCTGGGGGTGTGAGGGGTGTGTTGGTGTGTTGGGGGTGGGGGTAGGGGTGCATGTGGGTTGTGGTAGTGGGTGTCTGGTGTGTGGGTGGAGGAGTGTCAGTGGGTCGCTCATCCTGGAATGGCAGACATGTGGGTTCGAATCCCACTCTAGGGACATTGTAGAGTGGGATGGGTGGGAGGGGAAATATATGTGTGAGGGAGAGTCCTGGTTGGGGTAGAGCTGAAAATGATGTGTGTAGGATTTAGGGTTTGCCGATAACAACAGGGTTGTGGAGAGGAGGGGGTGGGGTGGGGGTGGGGGTGGGGCTGTGCGGCCTACATCGGTGAACGCTAGGGGTGAGGGTGTGTCTGATGGGGGGGGGGGGGTGCCGAGTTGGGGGTGTGTGTCGGTGGTAGCAGGGTTAGAGGTTAGAGGCGGGGGGGGGTGTAGTGAGGAGTCAGGGGGTTGGGCGGGTGGGAGGGGGCCTGAGGGGGGGCGTCATTTTGTTCGGGGCCTCACAGGCGATGCTGCGGGGTCACCCATAGTGTTCCACTGAGGGGCAGCTGTACAGGTCGTGGAGGAGATTGAGGGAAGAATTGGGGTTGGAAAGGTCCTCCTGGTGCTCCTGCATAATGCCCCTGAAACACGGACAGGAAGTGTGCCATAGGAGACCTGCCTAAAGACCGACTTACAGTATGCAACAATTGGAGCTGAGTACTATTGATGGGGCATCACATAAAAAAGACAAATCCGGTTATAATTAAGTTATATATATATATATATATATATATATATATATATATATATATAGGTGCCTGCTAAAAATAACACTGAAACAACGAGAGTGTAAATGGATCGGACACTTTGATATATTTCTACCATTGGCTCGGTAATACCCATGCTGGTAAAAGGAAAAATCATGGAGTATAGAAACTAATATAGAAACTACTAACACCCAAAACCGCAAAGGTTGGCCCGAAAAAGACCAGGTAAAGACTCCTAAGTGCGGGACCAGACCAATCCAGTATCACAGCTGTCCAGTGTTGAAAACAAGCACCCTCACGGGAGCTTATACATTATGGGCAGAATAAAAAACTTGTCACAACAAAAAAAAAAGATTGGTCAATGCGGGACCACAGCACCGGACGGCGCACAGGCCCGCAGCCCATTGAACACAAAATAATAACAAATATCAGGAAGCATCTCACTGATTCAACAGAGCATACTAAACAAGCATAGTGTATTTTCCGCTTCCTATACTAGAATAACCTTTTATACGCCCTATAATATATGTATATGCTCTATAATCTATGATGGACTATAAACAAGGAAACTGCCACTTATCTACTCCCTTCCCTTCTCTATATTAGTTCTTATCTATCATCTTGCTGTTACATGAGTTAGTTCTCGCTTCTGCCACACCGGCGCCACCTGCGAGTGGCTGATGGCCACCTTCAGACCAGCTGCGTCTGGTCATTACTGCCTCCAGATATGCATGGATGGCAGTTTTAAAACTAGTCACTGCTGGTTTTTGTGATTCTGTTTACTAGCCACCAACTGTATATTTGCTCTATAATCGATTATGGTAATATAAACAAGGACACTCTCTATCTTCAGTTCCCTATATTATAGTATACTCACTATAGGTGTATTTCATGTGACGTCAGCATAGATAATTAGGTCTGTGCTCGCGCAACTTGGCTGCAGAACAACACCCGATTGTACTCGGAAGCTCAATGGCCTTGAGCAATCTTCATAGAGAAAACGTGAAATATCTCTAAAACCGCACAACTTAGAAACAAACTCCTTCTCACACAAACAGATCAAATATTTAACAAAGAGATTATATTAATTTGATATGCTTAGTGTTCTGTATTTCTATTAATCTTGAATAAAATGTAGGCGTTGCACTGCACTTACCAGCAAATTCAATGGCCGTGCACGGCGTAAGCAATCTTCATACAGAAAAATTGAAATATCTCTCAAACGGTATGACCTAGAAACAAACTGATTGGGAGACAAACAGATAAGATGTTCAACAAACAGATCATATTAAATGTATATGGTTATTTTCTGTATTTGTATTAATTTTGAATAGAATGGAAGCTTTGCAGTGTGCGTATCGACAAACTCAATGGCCATGCATATTGCTCTTGCAGCCAACATGCGTGCGCATACACAATGTTTATCAACATTGAAAGGGGTCTATGTCCTATCTAAGCGGCCCTGTGTAGTACAGTGTTGGCCACATTGGCACCACCTGTGAGGGGTTCTAAGCACTGTATGCCCACTGCGTCTGGCTATTATCGCATATAGACCAGTTTGGACGGTCAGATTATATATGTGATGTATAACGAATTATGCGAGTATAAAGATACGTAAGGGTTAATTATTATTATTATTTGTTATACTCCATAAGACCAACACTGTACCGGTGGCTCCACCTACCCTCTTCGCCTCCACCGGGTGTAGACCAGTGTCAGTCACACCGGAGGATTTAGTTGGCTACGGGCTATGGGCTAGTATAGCAAATACACAAAAGTGAGGAGTGCTGGGAAGCCTCAACTTCATTTCCAGAGGCCCTTTGGCCGAGCAATATACAGCCCTACCTAATACAAAAGTATTAAATTGGCGCTCATGTGACGCCTACACTGTACGAATGGTGTATGACTAGATGCTGGTGGCGCCAGCCTCGCCTAGCGGATCCATCCCACAGTAAATGGCACAATCGACCAGCCGTGGACAATGAATAGCATGCACAAATAAACCAACAAAATAATATCACAACCATGCTCCGCCCCTTTATACTCATATCATTATTTATATATCACATATACTTTAAGTTGCATTATCCGCTGATTGTTACTCTTTTCCATATGCGAAAAGTTGGATATCCCGATGGTTTTGAATTTCTGTCATTCTCTGAGATAGATCTTGTTGATCTCTATGATCTATCTTAGTTTAATTTGTAGCAATTTCACTTTCAAATGACTAACTTGTGAGCCATTTGGAGTGAAAACATGTGCAAACAATTTTGGCATGTTTCTCAAAAGTCTCACTCCATAGGCATCAGCAGTACACAATTTATATTAAATTGGCTTAGCGTTCCCTTATATTCGGCCTCAATTACTTAATTAGTGCACCAGTATCTAAGTTACATACATTGGATGAAATCTAGTTAATCCATCTTTCTTTAATTTGAAGTAATGATTAATAATAAATGGCTAATTTTGTTTAGATATTTAAAGTGAAAACTATAATTTTCCTGTACGCCCTTTGACATGGTTAAAGTTGGTATAATTGCTAAAGGGTGGAATGGTGGGAAGGTGCATCAGATGTGGGGAGGGGGGAGGGGGGAGGGTGGGGGCTGGGGAGGTGAGCTGGCGAGGTGGGGAGATGGGCAGGGGGAATGAGGGGAGGTGTGGAGTGGGAGGTGTGGAGTGGGGAGGTGGGGAGCTGGGGAGCTGGAGAAGTGGGGCAGTGTGGGGGAAGGGGAGGTGGAGAGGGAGGATGGTGGGATGACCCAGACTTAGATTGGTAGGAGCCAGAAGCAGTGCAAAGACTATCCAGTGCAATGGGGGCAGTAATTACTTTCGATTCATACGTAGACTTACATTCATCATCATCATCATGGTGTCGGTCGCGATGCAACAAAGACTGCTTTCATTACTTGACTGCTGCTCTGCATTTAGTTATCTGCTGTGAGAGTAATGGCCATGAGTCGGTCTTAATGTCTCTCAGCTTCAGGTTTCTCTTGATCGTATCCTTGAACCTGAGATGAGGGTGCCCTCTCTTTCTGTAACCAGAAGACAGTTGAGAGTAGAGGATCTGCTTTGGTAGCCTGTCTGATGACATCCTCATGAGGTGTCCAGTCCACCGGAGATTCTTTTTGATCAGCAGATCTTCCATAGAGGGCAGCTCCATCTGTTTGAGTATTTCCTTATTTGTCACTTTGTCCTTCCAGGTTAGCCTCATGATCGAATGCAGATGTCGCATCATGAAGGCATGCAGCTTATTCACCTGTCGTCTGTACAATGTCCAGGCCTCGGCTCCATATAGTAGGGTGGATGGCACGATTGCATGGTAGATCTTGCCTTTGACCCACATGGACACATGGTGGTTGTTCCAGAGTCTCTGGCGTAGTCAACCAAAAGATGCGCTAGCCTTGGCCATCCTCCTCTGTATTTCAGCATCAATGTGTCCATCACTTGATATCGTGCTTCCGAGGTAGGTGAATTCCAGAAGAGAGTTCAGCTTGTTTCCGTCAACCATGACATCATCTTCTCGGGTTATTGTAGAGTTGGGTTGGTACAGGACCTCCGTCTTCTTCATGTTAGTCTTCAGGCTGAACTTCTTTGATGCATCGGAGAGGGTGTCCACTATTTTCTGGATCTCATCAGCAGAGTGGGCAACCAGTGCACTATCAGTGCACTTACATTACACCCCTATCAAACCAAACTAGTTCTCAAAAGGTCCGACCCGTTCTAAAATGTGCTGTGGTCGAAGTAGAATGTGGCTGCAAGAAAATGTTGGGCATGCTCAAAGGTGGTCTGAGCCCCATATCGAGTTGAGTACAAACTCACTAGTGTCGGCTTGGGACTAGATCTATGGAGTCGTACTTGGGCCCGTCTCCTTACTCACACCCACACCCACAGACACGCGTCACGCACGCACCCACACACACATACCTCAGGAGAGGCGCTATTAGCAAACTGAGTGGGTCACCGCATCCCCCCATCTCATCAGACACAAATCTCACCAATTCTCCATCAGCTTATTCCCCGCAAACTTACTTGTTTGTTAGCGGGTAGGGGGTGTTAGATCCTAGCACCATCAAAGGTCATGATTGCAGGATTGATCCCAGCTTGTTATGAGAGTGCATACTTAGTGTGAGTGTATAGTGCTGCATCTACGGGTGTGCCGCGCCCCCTGCACTATGAAGCGATACACCACTCAGTTGTGGTATCCTCACAAGACATAATTGTATGATTTTAGCTCTGTGAGGGATAAATTAGATTAGATTAGATTAGATTGTTTGAGCTGTATGTTCAGGCCAAGTGAGAGACTCCACCATCGGGGTCCACCGCATGTGATGAGGATGCTCTGTTCAGTTTTGTCTTGTGCAGTAATGAGTTTGAATCTGCTGGCATTTGATGGGTATATCCTGGATATCACACCCTGTTCAAATTATTGGCAATATGACATCCAAGCCGGGACATCTCTAAGCAGTTCTAATGAGTGTGCACAGAAACAAACAAGCACAGTGAGTTGCACTCACCTCCCCAGCTGAAACACTACATACAGAGATAGGCGTGTGTAGGGGTGCTGATCAGGGAATCTCCTGGATGGCATACATGTGGGGTCGAGTCTTGGCTGAGGTTCATCAGCTGGCTCGCTGAAGCATCTCCCATGGCACTGGAGCCATGACCAGGTTACTGTACTTGTGGAGTGTCATCTGGGGTTCAATCCTACTTGTTCACGTCCAATGGAGGCTCACTGTATTGATATCATTTTGTTTATTTATTGTTGTTTAATATCATAGGAACATCTTAGGTCATGTCAGAACGAATATGGACTTGTTTGTCGTTTGTTTGTCGTTGTTTTACGTTGTAGCAGCATCTAAGGTCATATCAGGACGAATATCAACTTGTGACAGTGCGCACTTATGGCGACGTTATAGTGTG
Source organism: Branchipolynoe longqiensis (assembly GCA_030323885.1). Taxonomy (NCBI): domain Eukaryota; kingdom Metazoa; phylum Annelida; class Polychaeta; order Phyllodocida; family Polynoidae; genus Branchipolynoe; species Branchipolynoe longqiensis. The sequence continues at coordinate 2,604,721 of CM059189.1, forward strand.
GCCACACTGGGAGACCAGGCCGCCAGCATCATGACGCTATACCCCACATGGGCACATTATCCTGATACTGTGCAACCCAGTCCTTCTGCGCCCCTAGTCATGCTGAGTGCCAGGCTCGGTAGCGACACGCTTCATTCTTATAAGTCATTAATTTGACTCAGCTGGGATTCGAACTCTGGACTTTCCGCACGGGAAGCCTGCGCAGTCGAATCAATTATTAGGTCATTCACCCTGGAATGGCAGATGTGTGGGTTTGAATCCCTCTCTAGGCACATTATCCCATTTAATTAGCAAAACCACACCCCCTTTTCTCCCCACGAAAATAGCAATAGTCAAAGAAGAAACACAAAAGGCAATTGTGGGCAAACTTATGTTTATCTTGTCTTTGCATTTCTTTCCTGGTGACTAGACTTAATAGCCCCCACCCCCCACACCATCCCCACACCACCCTCACACCACCCCGACCCCACTACTATTGTCTTCCTTCAGGAACTGTGCCTCGAGTGGTGCCCCTGTTGACATATTGACTGCCTGCATCGATCCGACTACACACAAAGCTAATTCGCCAATAACACTCTAACAAGGAAGTGTCTGGTGTAGCAAAATTGCTTGCCTCCAATATATATATATATATATACAGTAAAGCCTCTCAAACGAAGCACCTCCACAGATCGACCACTTCACTTTAACGATCGCTTTATTTGGGTCCCAAACGATCGCCCATAGATTATCATTGTAAGGATTTTTTAAAACTCTGTAAGCAGTTTTGCTTGTTTTTGTTGTTTGGTTGTTGTTGTTTTACGTCCTAGCAACAGCTAAGGTCATATCAGGACGGGCGAAGCATACCACCACCCTAAATGCACCCGGGACCATTTAAAGTCAGGTACCATGGTGGGGTTAATTTAGAGAGGTTTTCCTGTATATGGATGTATATATATAAATAAAATATATACTCTAGAGCTTAATACATGCGATAGTGGGATTATGGGATAATGGGAGTATCACTATCCATACATATAGTTATGAATAGTTCAGATAGAAAACCCTGTAAACGCCAATCCAGAAATTGAATTCAAATGAAAGATTTGTAGCTAAAAGTAATTTTAATTCTCACTAATTCCACTTTTCTTGTGATGAAATGAGTATGGTGAAAATGAACAATGAAAAATTGGAATGGAACTTTTTGAAGGTTTATTTCCAATCTTTATCCAAATTGTAGGATTGGCGTTTACTGGGTTTTGAGTCTGAACTCCTCATATATATGTCCCAATAGACATGCACTGCGCGGGTGCAGACACAAGGATGCGCATCTATTCAAAGTTAAAGAATTTCATGGATTTGTTTTTGTTGTGCCTCCGAAATAAAGTGGGATTGTCTTATTTTATGTGCATTCAGTCTGAATATGATTGTACATTTGTGCATGCTTTCAATCTTGAAATGGTGGTGGGGGGGGGGGGTGCTTCTATTGGGTAGAGTGCTTCTATTGCGACAAATACAGTAGATACAGCCCATCTATATGCATGGGCCCAGATGCGTATGTCTACGCAAATTTGAAATGAAGCAAATCTGATACCCAAACCAGCTTGTCCAGTCATAACTTATCAAATCACAAATATTCAGGTACCACACTTCATTTACATACACAAGGCAGATTCAGCACCATATTTGCCAGGTTAATGACAACTTGTGTAAATATTGAAGTCCTTGTTTTGAATAGCTCAGTTTCATAGCCTGGGTTCGAATCCCAACACCTGCTATGTGGGAAGTGGTCTCTCATGCCCTGGTCATACGTTAGTGGACTTGGGTGAACGTATTAGAGGCTAACGTAGTTGAACATAGTTGAATGTAGTTGAACGTAGTTGAACATAGTTGAAAGTAGTTGAACGTAGTTTAACATACTGGCATCCATACTTTTCCTTGATGTTAACTTGCTAATAACATGGGTGAGCCGTGATCTCCGATTTAATTGTTTGACATGTTCAAAAGAGCGGTACTTTAGAGGCTGAATTTCGAACTCAAGGCCCTGTCACACTACAATGTTTCTCAACGGTGTGCCGGCAACGCGCAAAATATTTGCAACCCGTCAACAAACGTCCAACTCTTCGGCGTGTTGGGAGAAAGTTTGACGGGGCACAGTGTGTTAGTAGCGTGCTATGAGCGCACGGCCAACGGGGTTTGACGTGTGCCGGAACAAAGTGTCAATGGGACGCCAGCAGGTTCCCAGCATGCCATCAGCGTTTTATTGGCGTGTTGTCGGTGCGCCGCCGGCGCGCCGATGGCGCAGGGGTAGCGCATCATTAAAGGTTCGCAGAACACCTGGTAACGTTAGGCGCACCAGCAACACGTCAAGATGCGCCAGCAACATGTCAAGACGTGCCAGCAACACATCAAGACATGCCAGCAACACATCCAACGCAGTTTGGCGAAAAATCCCCAGCGTTGATGGACGTTGCTCAACGTTGTTCGAGCGGGCCGGCAACGCGCTGGTAACGTGGGTCCACGTCCTGCCAACGCGCCGGTAACGCACGATCCAACACGTAGGCGCGCGTCACCGCGCGTCAAAAGTTTTGTGCAAGCACAAAATGATTAGTGCGACCCGATGCGTGCCGACACATGCCGACGTGTCCATTCACACGTTGCTATCCCTCAGCGTGTACCGACGCGCCGGTAACACGCTGGTAATGCGCCGGTAACGTGTCCCGCGTGTACCGATGTTTCGACCAAAAAGGCAACACGTTGACGCGTGTTGGTGGGAAACCTCGTAGTGTGACAGGGCCTTTAGAAGAACATAGTAGAATGTAGAAATGGTGTATTGCACGCGGCTTCAACTGGTGTACACACATAATATAGTCTGCATGATTTCACTCTGAATATCTCGAACGTCAGTCAATTTCATGAGACTTTTCCCTTCTCCCCACCCTCATCAGGACGCTCATACCGCTCTCTCCTACTAACATCAGGACCCTCCTACCCCTCTCTCCCACCAACATCAGGACCCTCCTACCCCTCTCTCCCACCACCATCAGAACCCTCCTACACCTCTCTACCACCAACATCAGGACCCTCCTACCCCTGTCTACCACAAACATCAAGACCCTCTTACCCTTCTCTCCCACCAGCATTAGGACCCTCCTACCCCTCTCTCACACCAACATCAGGACGCTCCTACCCCTCTCTCACACCAACATCAGGATCCTCATACCCCTCTCTCCCGCCAACATCAGGTCCCTCGAACCCCTTTCTCCCACCAAGATCAGGTCCCTCCTACACCGCTCTCCCACCAACATCAGGACCCTCCTACGCCTCTCTCCCACCAACATTTGGAACCTCATACCCCTCTCTCATATGAATATCAATACCCTCATACCCCTCTCTACCACCAACATCACGACCCACCTACCCCTCTCTCCCACAATCAGGTCCCCCTCCCTCTCTCACACTAACATCAGGTCCCTCCTACCCCTCGCCATTTTTCACACTCAATGTTGTTTGTAATAAAATGTTGAGTGGCAGGAGTCACTTACTTTGAGCAAACTCATTTAAACAGACACAGATATCAGACCCATCTCTCGCTGTTGACATTAGCGTCCTCTCTTATTGTGTCAAAAATGGAATTTGTTCAAGCCTTGTAGAATAACTGTAGACGCACATAGCTGCTATATATGAGAATGCAGTACTGAATCTAGCAGTAGCAAAGGGCAGTGTTGAACATATCTTGTTGTGGAGCTAATTATAATCAGGTAAAATGCTGTGGGGGTTAGAGATCACTGCTTGTAGTGTCAATCATGGCAATATCTAGTCCAGCTCCGCGTCCTCACACACATGAAGCCATCCGTCCAGATAGTGAACCCCCCACCCTCCCACCTCCCACCCTCCCACCCTCTCATCCTCCCACCCTCCCTAACACTCTAACACCCTCCCACCCCCACCCCCTACTCTCCACCCACCCCCACCTTCTCACCCTCTCCCCCTCCCACCCTCCCACCCTCCCACTCTAACACCCACTCACCCTCTCACCCTCCCACCCTCCCACCCTCCCACCCTCCCACCCTCCAACCCACCCACCCTCCACCCTCCCACCTAAACACCCCCTATCCAAACACCCCCACCCTCAATCTCATACCACCCTCCCACCCTCTCACAACCCTCTCCCCCTCCCACCCCGCCCACCCCCCTAAACAAACACCCTCCTACCAAATACCCCCACCCTCCATCATCCCACCCTCCCACCCTCTCACCCTCTCACCCCCCCTCCCACCCTCACAACCCTCACACCCTCCCACACTAACACCCTCCTAACCAAATACCCCCACACTCTCATCCTCCCATCCGCCCACCCACACCCACCCTCACACCCTCCCACCCTCACACAACCCTCTCATCCTCCCACCTCCCACCATCTCACCCTCTCCCCCTCCCACCCCTCCCACCCTCCCACGCTAACACCCTCATAACCAAAAAACCCCAAATCCTCCCACATCCGCCCCACCCTCCCACCCTCCCACCCTCCCACCCTCCCACGCTAACACCCTCCTATCCAAATACCCCCACCCTCACACCCTCAACCACCCTCACCACCCTCCCACCCTCCCACCCCCCAACATCTCACCCTCCCCCTCCCCCCCCCACCCTCCCACTCTAAAACACCCTCCATCCAAATACCCACACACACTCTCATCCTCCCATCCGCCCACCCTCACACACTCACACCCTCCCACCCTCACCCCCTCCCCTCCTAACACCCACTCTAACACACCCACCCCTCCCCCACACTCCCACCTCCCACGCCTAAACCCCTCATCCAAATACCCCAACACCTCTCATCCTCCTACCCTCCCACCCTCTCACCCACCCCTCCCACCCCCACCCTCCCACCCTCCACACCCTCCCACCCCTCCCACCCCAACCCCACCCTCCCACCCTCCCACCCTCACACCCCACACCCTCCCACCCTCACACCATCCACCCCCCTCACACCCTCCCACACCCCTCCCACACTCCACCCTCACACACCACCAAACCCTCCCAACCCTCCCACCCTCCCACCCTCCCACCTACCCCCTCCAACCTCCAACACCCCCCTCCTATCCCAACAAAAATACCCCCACCCTCTCACTCCCCCCTCCCACCCTCCCACCCCCCCCCTCTCACCCCCTCCAAACACCCCAACCCCCCCCCTCCCACCCTCCCACCCCCACACCCTCCCCCCCACCCTATCAACACACCCCACCAACACCCTCCTATCCAAATACCCCCACCCTCTCATCCTCACCCTCCCACCCTCCCACCCTCCCACCTCTCACAACCCCCCACCCTCACTCTCCCACCAACCCCCTCCCACCCAAATCCCCCACCCTCCTCATCCCCTCCCACCCTCCCACCCTCTCAACAAACTCTCCCCCCACACCTCCCACCATCCCACACTCCCACTCTAAACCCACCATCCAAATACCACCACACCCCCTCATCCTCCCACGCCCACCCTCACACCCTCACACCCTCCCACCCTCACACCCATCCCACCCTCCAACACCTCACACTCTAACCACTCCCACTCCACCCCCATATACAAACAACCCTCCCACCCTCTCACCCTCCAAACCCCCACCCTCCCATCCTTCCCATCCCACCCTCCCACCACTCCAAACACCATAACACCCTCCCCCTAACCACCCTAAACCCCATCCCACCCTCCACCCTCTCCCACCATCCTTCCCCCTCACCTCCCACCCAACCACGCCTCACCTTCAACCCACCCTCCCAACCTCCCAATCACCCACCACACCCTCAAACCACCCCACCGACCCCTCCCACCTTCCCAACCACCCTCCCAACCACCCTCTCACCGATACACTCACCCACCCACCCTCATATATCCTTAGAATTCCTTGTGCCAGCATCCTGGGCATAGAGAAGCCTCCCCGAACACCACATTCATAACAATATTTGAAGTTTGTGTTCTATTTCAGCCACCCGCCATCTTGCCGTTGCCCTGATTAAAATTGGCTGCGCGAACAGTGGGGCTGTTCTCACTGAATCTAATTACACAACAGACGAAAGACATACATCGAGGACCCCCCTCATACAAACACACACCATCCTTACTGCCAGTTATCTCGTCAACCACCGATAATATCTCAACCCAGTGATATTTTCATTAGCTTGTTGACTATGTGGTATACATTGCTTGTGTGTGGTAATTCGATTGATGTATAAGAAGATTCCTTTGTTGTTGGAGTGTTATGCCCAGACAGCATCTAAGATCATATCAGGATGGGTCCCGACTTTCCACAGTGCGCATCCATGGTGACTTTATAGTGCTACCCTACTGGGATAACAGGCCACCAGCACCATGACCTGATATTCCACTCAGTCACATTATCCTGACACTGAGCCAACCAAAACTTGACCTATCTGAATAATGCTGAGCACCTAGCTAGGAAGATACAAGTATCATGTGAGGTACTGACTAGTCAATCCCTTCGAATCAAACGCAATGCGAGCATTGCGACCAATTGTACAAAGACTTATCATTAGACAAAATTATTGAGGAGACTAAAGTTGAAGTAAATGACACACTCCTGAATTCACAGAAGGACACAGAAGGAGACTCTCAATTCCCTGTTTGGTTGTAGAATATGCAAAGTCAGAGAGCGACATGCACAGACATTGGAAACAGCTTGTTATATTCTTGCAGCAGTTGTCAGGGGCGTAGCTAGACCTTTAACGATGTGTACTCCTAATTTCGGCAGGGGATTTAGGGGGCCGCTTAAGCTTAAGCTGGTGGATTTTACACATTTTAGACTTGAGTTTTCGATACTCCGGACTACTACATGCCTCCTCTCTCTCTCTCTCTCTCTCTCTCTCTCTCTATCTCTCTCTATATATCTCTCTCACTTTATTATTTTTTAATTTAATTTTGTTTTGACAAAACGATGTGGACGTTTTGGCGTACGCGCATATGCCTAGCTACACCCCTGGTTGTTGTTCGCCGTCATTCACAGAGTAGATGCGACCAACACAGAATGCTTACATCAGCGAAAATGACCCTTCAAACTGACCACACTGCACAAGTGCAGACATCAGCGAGTTGATTGAAAGTCCAAGAAAAAGGTTTTGGGGGTGAACAGTTCACAAGAAACATCTGTAGCTGCCAGAAGAGTCAGCGCAGTGCAGAAGACTCCATCTTCACTAAAGGCCCAGTCACACCTCACCTGACTGGGGAACCGGACGAGAACTGGACACTGTCCGGTACCGTACGGCGATGTCCGGGACATGTCCGGTACCCATCCGGCGGTGTCTGGAGGTGTCTGGTGGTGTCAGGTACAAGTTTTGAACATGCACAAAACTTCTACCGGACACTGCCGGACTGACGTGTCCGGTTGGTGTCCGGTTTGTCCGGTACATGTCCGGTACCCATCCGTTAGGTGTCCGGTTCTCATCCGGTTCCCGTCCTGATATGACCTTAGATGTTGCTAGGACGTAAAACAACAACAAACAAACAAACTCATCTGGTTCTCATCCGGTTCTCATCTGGTACATGTATGGTACTTGTACGGTACTTGTCCGGTACTTGTCCGGTCGCCCAGCAGCAATTGACCCAATTACGCTCCATTTCGATACATTTCGATACATTGTGTGTACCGGAGAGCACCGGACTAGAAAATTTGTTGTCCGGTGATCTCCGGTACTCAGTCTGGTAAGGTGTGACAGGCGTTTAAAGAATCGCAACAATAAACATCGAAGGCCTTTTTCTCATCTGGTGTCAATTAGAAGTGGAGTGGCTTACTGATGCCAGGGTTCCTAATTTTCTTTGATTGATATTTCCCCTGCTAAATCAAGAAAATTAATATAAATCAGAGAAAAACCAACTAAAGTAATATTGAGTCATACTGCTTCGAATATTTACATCAATCACTGTAACAGCACAAAATGCATATATTTGTATTACCCCTCAATGTTTTGTGCATATGGTTTTGTACAGTGCTATTATTACTAGGTGGTAGCATTATATTCCATTATATTCCAACAGTGGAAACCATCAGGGAGTTGATAGGGACTGAGTAAATGGCAGGGGGCTGGCGTCTTACCCCGAAGTGGTGCCTTGCCCCACCCTACCCAACCCTACTGAGCCGCAGCACCACCTGGTGGTGTGTCAGCGCACTACTGCGCTGTGACATAGAGACCGACAGGTGGCAGCACACTAAGCTTTTAATCACTAACTGGGAGATTACCAGAACAGATTAGTGCACACACACACACACCGATGGACACACTTCTGATCGACTCAGATAGGCAGGTGGTCATGTCACTTTGAAACAAAGGTCCCCGACGATCTGAGACTCTAACATTGCATATATTTATGTTGTCTATTGTGCACTTCTAACTAGGATGTTTAGTTAATTCTCGTGTGGTGTGTGCATGTGGTGAGCGTGATGGGTTTTGAGTGTGTGCATGTGTGTGTATCCCATTTTGAGGTAGAGTAACCCTGGTGTGAGGGGGGAGTGTGGTCTGACTTCCGCGTGGGTGTGTGGGTATGTGTGGTGTGTGGGTGTGGGTGTGGGTGTGCGTGAATGCACGTCTGATAGAGGAAACCTGATATGCGGGGTGTGTGTAATGTGTTTGGTCTAAGTGATGTGCGTTGATGTGTGTGGCATGTGTCGGTATGTGGTTGTGTGTGATGTGAGTGTGTGAATGTATGGATGTTATATTGAATTAGAGGAACCCTGGGTGTATGTAAAGGATGTCGTGTACGTGATATGTGTGCGTGTGGTCTATGTGATGTGTGTGTGGCTGTGGGTGGTCTATGTGATGTGTGGGTGGGTGTGGTTGTGTGTGGCCTAGTGTGGTAAAGTGTGTGGTGTACGCCATATGTGTGCGTGCGGTCTATGTGATGTGTGTGGCTGTGGGCGGTCTATGTGATGTGTTGGTGTGTGTGGTTGTGTGTGGCCTAAGTGATGTGTCTGGGTGTGTCTGGTTGTGTGTGGCATATGTGATGTGTGTGTGGTTGTGTGTGGGCTATCTGATGTGTGTGGGTATGTGTGGTTGAGTATGGTCTATGTGATGAGTGTGGGTATGTGTGAATGGGTGTGGTCTATGCGATCTGTGGGTGTATGTGGTCTATGCGGTGTGTGGGAGGGCGTGGTTTTGTGTGGTCTATGTGTGCTTGAGTGTGGTCTATGTGATGTGTGCATGTGGGTGGTTGTGTGTTATCTATGTGATGTGTGGGTGGGTGTGGTTCTGTGTGGTCGATGTGATGCCTGTGTGTCTGGTTGTGTGTGACCTATATGATGGGTGGCTGCGGGTGTGGTCTATGTGATGTGTGGCTGTGGGTGTGGTGTGCGTGTGGTCTATGTGATGTGTGTGAGTCCGGATGTGTGTGCGGGGGGGGAGGGGGGGGGTTGTTACTGGGCATGAGCAATGTAGCTGCCACCGGGAACCAGGCCGGGTCTGTGTCGTGGGATTGAATTAGTGCGCAAAGGTTGCGCGTGTCACCCTGATGCCCAGAGGCGTCGTGGCTTACTAAAGAACAATGTCAAACTAATTACTGGTTCACTAAATGTTCGAACACTCTGGTTACTGAAGAATTGTGTTATTGAAGAATTGTGTTATCGAAGAATTGTGCTATCGAAGAATTGTGTTATTGAAGAAATACAGTATTTAAGAATTGCATCATTGAAGAATTGGGTTATTGAAGAATTGGGTTATTGAAGAAATATGGTATTTAGGAATTGCATTATTAAAGAAGTGTGTTATTGAAGAATTGTGGTATCGGAGAATTATGTGTATTATTGAAGAATTGTTTTCTCGAAGAAGTGTGATATTGAAGAAGAGTGTTATGCAATAAAACAACAACAAAACCAAACATTTATACATGTCAGCAGGGGGCTTGATGTTCTGCATTACTAGGATAATATAAGGATCGGTGGAATAAGTCCAACACATTCTCCATGCCTGAAATGTAACGCAATTATGGTTGCAGCTCATTCCTAAGGGAGTAGATGGAAGAAATATTAATATTGAGATGATAAGTCATGTTATAAATAGATTGTACATTGATATCTTAGCAGTTTTTCAATCAATTGCAGTTGCTAGGATAATGGATATTAACTTATATAAGTGGCCAGGAAATAAAGATATCACTTTTATTGCACGAGTCGAATCGCTGCCCAATGCAAAGGATAGGACCCAATGCAATCATAACTGTTTCTGTCATTTGATCATGTCTGTCTTGATATGACCTCAGACGTTTCTAGGATGTAAAGCACCGACCCATCTCACAAATACAAACCTTGCAATCATCCAATGTATAAAATGCTGGGGTCAGCGTTTAGATAAGCACGCCCCAAGTAGTTAATATACATACACGTGGATTGTTATGCAATGTATAAAATGCTGGGGTCAGCATTTAGATAAGCACGCCCCAAGTAGTTAATATACATACACATGGATTGTTATGCAATGCATACAATGCTGGGGTCAGGGTTTTGAGAAGCATGCACAAATTAATGAATATAGATACACATGGATTTTTACCGCAATCATTTGACCTCCCACAACCCTACCTAGCTAGGTAATCCTAAGAGTATGGTTACACGCATAACCATAACAGATCCCGCTTTAGCTTAAAGTTGCATATTCCAATGGTTTTGAGTTCTGTCATTTTCTGAGATAAATACATCAGGTTGATCGTTATGATGTACCTTACTTTACTTTGAAGTAGTTATTATCTTAAATGGCTAACTTTCAAGATATTTAAAGTCTGAACATGGGAAATTAATTTAGGCAAAAGCATAAGTTTCTGCAGTAACCGGTTCTATTATATTGCCTCAGTATCCCCTTCTATGTGGCCACAAATGTTTGATAAGTGCATCAGTATCTAATTTACATATGTAGAATGAGATCCTGATAACTGTTTTGGTTTTGAAAATTTGATGTTTTCATCGGACTATGCAGCTTTAATAATAGAGATCCAAAATCCCTGATCCAAGATCCTTGAGACCAATTTTGCCTCTGATCTTAGATGCTTGGTTGCTTATTGGACTTTTATGTGTGGGGCGCTGGTGGAAAGGAAATGGCCTGCTGAGCTCTTTGCATTGAGCCTCCTGGGCGTGAAATAGATGCTGAGCCTGAGGAGGTGTAGCCGGAAGGAGGAATGGGGGGGTGCGCTTTCACTACATCCACGCGCATGTCAAACTAAGAAGGCATTTCCGGTTTCGGGTAGGTAGCAGGGGTGATGACGCAGCAAATCTCAGCAGCTTTTCACGCTTTGCGATCTAGCTACGTCGCCATGGCAACGGTATATGTTACATCAAGCAGCATCTGAACCCAAAGTACTACTAGTATCTGGAGTTAGTGATTGCCACAATCACGTGTGCCGAGTCGACTTCTTCGCTCCCCAACCTATCATGCACATATATTCACATACTTTTGTTATTTGTTTGGTGCATTAGTTGTTTAAGCAGGGGAGATTTTAATCTTCCTCATTCCACTGCTCCTTGCCCTATTCTAAAAATGCTGAATGCCTCGCTAGGAAGCGACAAGTATGAATTTTTAAGTCATTACTTTGACTCGACCAGCGTTCAAACCCACGATCCCATGGGAGACGGACGTTCTAACTCTTTCGGCCATCCTGTCTGGTTCTAGAGGCGTATTCAACCAGGCTCAATTGTCAGCAACATCAATCTCCACGTCTGCCTGTTCACCTCAATTCACCCACATCCACCTCAACACACACCTCCACACCCACATATCTACCCCAATTCACCAACATCCACCAACCTGTTCCCATCCATTAACCCACACACACCTCCACACCCACATCCCCATCCACATATCTACCCACCTCCACACCTGATTAATGATCCCCAGCACACACATACCAACATGAACATAGCTCCGCACCCACCACCTAATCTCCACCCACACACACACCTCCACAGCCACAGCCACATTCACATATCTACCCACCTAAACACCTGATTAATGATCCCCACCACACACATACCGACATGCACATAGCTCCCCACCCACCACCTCGCCTCCACCCACACACACACCTACCCACACACATCCATATCCACATACCTACACAATGCCACACCCGGATAATGATCCACCTCCATCACACACGCACACCTACATACACACACCTCCCCCGCCAACTCACACACGCCTGTACACACAAACCCCCATCCTGATCCACATCTCGACCCACACTCCTACCCACCCACATACCCACCCATATCGACCCACACACCTACCGACCCACATCTCCACCCACACACCTACCCACCAACATACCCACCCACATCGACCCACACACCTACCCACCCACATCTCCAGCCACACACCTACCCACCCACATACCCACCCTCATCAACCCACACACCTACCGACCCACATCTCCACCCACACACCTACCCACCCACATCGACCCACACACCTATGCACCCGCATCTCCACGAACACACACCCCATCCACAGACCTCCTCTACTCACACACATCCTGACACACAGCATCCACACACCAACTCACCCACATCCTTACACACACTTAACAACCCACACCCATACATAATCCCTTCAACTGACATCACTTTAAACACATCTGCACACACCATCCCACACCACCAACCCACAGCCAACCTAACCCAATGAATAACAGTATCACAATGCTACCCCACACATTTTCATGTTTTAAATTTAAATTTCGGAATGAAACATTAGCGCGTGATGTGTGCCTGTCCCAGTTCCTGGATTCTTTCTTTGTGTAGACGAGAAAGCTTGCATATTTAACACTGCGAGACCACGACTAAATTATGCATAGACTTTGTTCTATCCATGTGGCAATGCCTTTCTATAATGCGGGTGTCTACAAAATAGAGCAGCAAATTTGCAACCTGGCTTAAAGCTGCATAGTCCGATGAAGCATCAAATGTTCAAAACCAAAACACTTATCTAGATTTCGTCGTGAATGCCGTCGACACGGCGTAAAGCAACCACCAATCAATCAATCAATCTTATCAAGATTTGATTCCACATATTTAACTTAGATACTGATGCACACATTAAGCATTTGTTGCCACACAGAAGGGAAGGCTGAGGCAATTTTAATCAAATGTGTTACTGTTAAAGCCTATGCTGTCAGAGTTTTAGAATCCTTGCCAAAACTAATTTGACATATTTGCATTTCAAATATATCCAAAACTGGGCCATTTAAAATAAAAGATGGATCGCCACGATCAAGTTAATATATGTATCTCAAAAACATGACAACAACTCAAAACGATCGGACTATGGAAATGTAAGTGTCAAAATTCTATGTGAAATATTATCATCATCATCATCATCTTTTGTTGTTGATTGGTTGTTGTTTTACACCCTAACAGCATCTAAGATCATATCAGGGGGGTATGAACTTGTATCAGTGCATGCTCATGGCGACTTTATCCTGCTGTCCCACTGGGGGCCAGGCCGCCTTCACCATGACCTGACACCCACACAGTCATATTATCCTGACACTGTGTTAACCAGTCCTTGTCCTATCCTATTAATGCCAAGCGCCATTCTAGGTAGCGACAAGTATCAATGCTATAAGTCAGTGGTTTGAGACAGCTGGCATTCGAACTCCCGACCTTCCACACAGGGTGTCATTATGTGCCGACATACACATTGAGCTAGTCTACCAGATCTTTACTAAGCAAGTCTGGAACAGTGGAAGAGAACAACACTTATGCAACCTGCCCTGTGCTCTTTCCATGCTGGTTTAAAATATATTGTCATAATGTTGTACCTAGTAATAAACTGACCGTGGCCAACTCAATAGAGGGCAGGCATCATGTGTAGAAGGTTGGTAGGTCAATTCCTGTGCGAATCAAATCGATGACTTACAACATTGATACTAGGATAGGGTGAGGACTGCTTAACTCAGTTTCAGGATAGTGTGAATGAATGAGACATCGGGTCATGGTGTCAGTGCTCTGGTATACCAGTGGGACAGCACTATACAGTCACCATGAGTGTGCCCTGTCACAAGTTGGCAACCATCCTGACATGACCGTGGATGTTGCTGGGACGTGAGCTCCAACAATCTAACAATCCTAATAGAGTAAGCGCTATGTTTCTGCTCACTAACATTATCAAGTTCCAGAGCATATAGGGTTTAATGTGGGACTTGGGGGTGGGGGGGGAGAATGGAAGCTATAAATCACATTTCATATTGAACGTAGGGAAAAATAATTGATGGATAAGTTGTTTGAAGAGAAAAATAATTATGTGGAAGGGCTGTGGGTTAGGTTTGTTGGGGTAGTTATATAGTTAAATAATGGATTTTGAGTATTTTGAAAGTATTGTTAAAGAGGTTAGTTAAGTGGTTGTGATAGGTTTATATTTTTAATGGAATGGGGAATTAGTTTTTGGAGGGTAAGTGGTTGTTTAGGGGGCTCACAGGGAAGGGGTTATAGTGGAGTTATTTTAAAGAGGAGATGGGTTATTTATATGTGTTTTGTAAGGGAGGTTTGTGTGATAGAGAATTGTTGGATAGGTTTGGTGAGTGGGGGGAGTGTTAGGTTTGTGTGGTAGTAATGTTTTATAAGTGGAGGTTGTTGGGTGATTAATTAATTATATGATTTTTATTAGGCTATGATTAAGTAAGGGACTTATTAAAGTAGCCAACATTTTCATTGTTGTTCTTTGGAGTTTTTAATTCTGCACAACATCTAACGGTATATAAAGATGTGTACCGACTTGCGACAGTACACACTCATGGCAATGTTATAGTACTATCCCATTGGGATACCAGTCCTTGTCAGCATGACCCAATATCCCACTCAGTCACATTATTCTGACACTGAACTACCCAATCCTTGCCATTTCCTATTTATGTCGAGTGCTAGGCTAGGTAGCGACAAGTATCAATTTTGTAAGTCATTTGTTAGACTTAACCGGGATTCAAACTCTCGACCTTTCCCAGGGGAAGCCTGTGCTCTAGCGATTAGGCCACCATGTCCGGTCTACAAGGTTGATTGATTGATTGATTGCTGGTTTGTTTACGCCGTGTCGGCAGCATAGGCTGCATTCACGGGCGGTCTACTCCCTGGGTATATAGTAGTATGTGATTTATTTTAATGTTTGTTTGTTTGTTGGTAAAACAGTTTATTCATCAGAATATACATTTGTTCAGTGCCGAGGCACTCGTCTTCTGGCCGTTTACATTACGTTGTAAATATGTGTACTTTTATTGTACTGGAATTGCATGCAGTTACCATTGCAAATAATACTTAATTTATATTATGTATAATACTTTTATTATCGAACAAGATTTGCATGTGGTTATTATTGCAACTGATGGCTTCATTTATGTACCAACAACTTGTGCTGAATGGCTGGAACACCAGTGCTCTTGCGCTGGCAAAAGGCATTATTTAGTGAATCAAATACATTTTAGTAAAGGATATATATATATATATATATAAACATGAAGCCGGTAGAAGCAGACATTTAAGCATAGTTTAAATACGCGTTCCATCCTGTATGCTTCCATATACCCCTGCCACACACATATTTTCTTTTATGTTGCAGTCTCAGTCCTTTCAATGTCCCACCGACGACAGGAAAACTACTGTCACGTGGATTTCACATGTTGGATGCAGTGTGGGTGTTTGATGTGAAGGGACAACTGCGTCAGATACGGTACTTGTCCTGGGGCTGCACAGTAATGGGTCTAGTCTTGTTTACTGTTGAGGAAAAGAAGAACGATCGATGCATATACACTAAAACCTCTCTAAATCGCGCGACCATGGGACCGACTTTAAATGGTCCATTTAGGGGGGTGGTCGGTTTAGGGATTTTGTTATATCGCTACAATGGTATTTAACAAAATTGTTGATGGTACATTAGCTCTTTAAGCGGGGAAAATTTCAGTCGCAGACGACTGGTTTTCCTTATTCCACTGATCCTTGCCCTATCCTAGTTATGCCAAGTGTCTGACTGGGACCAATAAGTATCAATTTTGTCATTGGTTTGACTTGACCAGGATTCCACGATCCCACGATCTACCAACACGGGAGGCGGACGCTCTAACTCATTGGTGACCCAAATATAGGTGTGTGGCATGTTTGTGGAGCTGGTCCATTTAGCGAGGTTTTACTGTATATCCAAAGTCTTTCGGACCGGAGACTCTGTGAAGTGAACTACTGCATAAAAGCCCGGGTTGGTAAATAATGCAGTTATGTCAGATGATTGTGTTTTGTTTGTTTGTTGGGGTGTTATAGCCGGGCAAGATCTACAGTTATAGCAGGACGGCTACTGACTTGTGACTGCACTCTCATGGTGACTTTATAGTTCTGACTTAATAATATGACCCGATATACCACTCAGTCACATTATCCTCATTCTAGGATAACCAGTCCTTGCCATATCCTAGTGATGTTGAGCACAAGGCTAGGTAGCGACAAGTATCAATTTTGTAAGTCACTAATTTGACTCGGCCAGAATTTACACCTTTTGAAAACCACAAAGGCATTATCTCCATTATCTAGCTTGACACCACAGTATGGTAACACATTTATCCTGAAATAATTCAGTCCTGAAAGCATTATCTTCCTTTGATAGCTTGACACTATAGTATGGTATTTGGTAGCGCATCTACGATTAAACTACACAACCATGAAGGGATTATCTCCATTTCTTTGCTTGACACCACAATATGATATTGCATTTACGATGAAACTACATACCACGAAGGTACTATCTCCATTCGCCAGCTTGACACCACAATATTGCATTACATTTATAATGAAACTACACTGCCATGAAGGCATTATCTCCATTCGCTAGCTTGACACTACAATATTGTATCGCATTTATAATGAAGCTACAGAGCATTATCTCCATTCGCTAGATTGACACCACAGTATCGTGGTGCATTTATGATGAAGCTACAAAGCAACGGAGCCATTATCTCCATTCGCTAGTTTGATACCACAGTATCATAGTGCATGTATGATGAAACTACACACCACAAAGGTATTATGTGCATTTGCTACCTTGACACCATAGTATGGTAGCACATTGACGATGAAACTACACAGCGTGGTATAATATCCATTTGCTCCCTTGAAACCATGGTATCATATTGCATTTACGATAAAGCTATATTTGTGAACTTTACATCGCTGGTGAACTATGCGATTATGGTTATATCTTTAAAATGAAGTAACACAGACATGAAAAGAATATCATACTGTCGCTATTCTGACATCGTTGCTGAACCCCAACAATAGGGTAATGCACTTTTGATGAACTAACGCAGCCCTGAAGGCATTTGCTATAGTTTCTATTCTGGCAGGGTTGGTGAACCAAAAAAATACAGTAATGGCCGTATGGTGAATTAACGCAGCAATGAAGGCACTCTTCATAGTCGCAATCCAGGAGCGCCCTCAGGATGAAGGTTGTCCATCCACGCATGCAATCTCTACATTCAAAAAATTGACACCGCTCGAAACCACCACAAACACTAATGCCATTAAAATGACTCAACAGAGCCCCCAAAGGCATTCTCTCCGGCTGCTTTCCTGACACTACATGTCTAACCCCGCAATACAGCAACACCCGTGATATTACCTTAGATGTGAAACAACAACAAACAAACAGCAACACCCTTACCTGTTCAGCTACGAATGCAGTCATCAAACTCGAACATCCTCCAGGGTTTGCAATGCATGGTCCCCGCCTCCTACAGTGCGTAAACAATACTAACCGTGTCCCATCAGCCTTTGCAGCAACAAGCCCCCATTGCGGGGCTTGTAATCCCAGGGATTGATGCTGAAGCGATGCGGTGTGACTGAGGCTGTGGGACGGTGTGTGTGTACAGTGGGGTTCAATCACTGGCCTGCTTGTGTAGGTAGGAATCACATGTGTAGGTAGGGCGTCACATGTGTAAGTAGGGCATCACATGTGTAGGGCGTCACGTGTGTAGCTAGGGCGTCACGTGTGTAGATAGGGCGTCATGTGTGAAGATAGGGCGTCACGTGTGTAGGGGTCACGTGTGTAGGGGTCACGTGTGTAAGAGTCACATGTGCAGGGCGCGAGTCACATGGGCACAGGCCACCTTGGCATGTGTGGTACTGTTATATAGAGCTAAAGAGGTTTATTTTATCTCCTTATATGTGTATATATAAGTGCATTTACTATATATCACAATATAAGTTATGTTCGAGTGCCTTCTTATATGTGTGTATACATGTATATATAGGTCCATATATTGTATATCACACTTCTCCAACGACTACGTGTTATAAGTTGTATTGTTGTGCCTTATTATATGAGTTCATACATATGTGTATATATGTCAACATATTGTATATCACACTCCAACTACTAGGCACTATAAGTTGTATTATTGTGCCTTCTTGTATGTGTTTATAAATGTATGTATATATAGGTCCACATATTGTATATCACACTTCTCCTACCACTAGATTCTATCTTATATCATTGTGCCTTCGTATATCTGTATGTGCATATATGTATATAGTATAAGTCCACACATCTCCAAGAACTGGCCTTTATAGATGTAATGATTGTACCTTAGTATATGTGTATCTATATAGGTATCTATACACCCACACTGATAGCAAATTTCCGCCTATGTTGCCTTTGATATATAGTATACTATATCTGGGGTATCAAGTACCGTTCCATGTATATGTATATATTCGCATAGATACCGCACGTGCCTCCATATCACACCTGCCTATATACCACGATCCTATATACCACCGCCTTGATATGACCTTAGATGTTGCCAGGACCTAACACTCCAACAAGCAACCATCCTGTATATCATGACGCACATGTCTATATGTCATGATCTAGACTCATTGATACCACAATCCACATCCTTATATATCAGCACACACATGTATATCTATATCATGATTCACGTGCCTGTATACCATGATTCACACACATGTATAGCATGACGCATATCTTTATATCACGAGTTGCATGCCTATGTATATTTCGTTCCGCATGCCTATATACCACGATCCACATGCCTATATATCACGATCCGCACGCCTGTATACCACCCCAATGGACCTAGTAGGGAATAATTTCCCTTCTCCATTGGCAGCCACCATCAGCACGGTATTACATCAACATCAGATAACATCATGTTGTATATCAATGTATCCACGTGCAAATATATCCTAGATATCACGTGATGGGGAAGTATGATGAGGTCAAATATGGCGGCCTCGCAGAAAGATAGCTGCAGTTGTATCTCAGGTGATGCAGATCAATCATTTAGCATAGCCTATCCATAGCTAGCTTCCTCAAATAGAAAGTATAGTGAGCAAATGGTGCAATCCATCCCCTGGTATATATCATCTGTGTATAGTCATGCATCAATAGGGCACATGTATCTGACTAGAAGGTGTGACAACCAGTAGCTAGTCACCTTAAATGGTGCTGGTCTATTACTTACAAAATAATCCACACATCCTCAAGCCCCCCACCCCCCCACACACAGTTACGCGCTGTATATGTATGCATGAGTGATGCAAAAGAAGTATGCAAATATATACAATGCGAAGGCTTAAATAAGTATTATTATGCTGGTCTCTTTTTACACTATCTATATATGATGTATAGTGCATTATACGAGTATAATTGCAATGGGAACAAATACTTTACATATCTAGTCCTCCTTGGTGCATTGCTGAAGTGCCCCCTCCCCCAGCTGTTGGAGTAATTGGTGGGTGGGCCCCCCTCGCGCCACATACACTGGAGATATACATATATGTATGGAGCCTATAAGAATTATGCAAATATAATTAATCAAAAGGCTCAAATAATGATAACCTCATCCTCTAATTAGGTTAAGTTATGTATCATATTATCCACCTACAGCATATCCACTGCAGTACCAGTGGCAGCCCAACTGGTCTGGTGGTCTAACTACTCGGCTCCGACTGACGGCCTGTATCAACTGCGTGGGTGTGTATCTAATAGTATCACCCATTTTGAAAGATTAGGTGTGACAGGTACAACCACCCAGCCTCGTCTTCTCATACACAGCCGCTTTGTTAGCTGACACCAAGGGCAGTATTGTCAAGGTTCGAAACCTACATATAGAATAGTGCATGCGCCCTACAATGGACTAACCCAAAGTGTCACACTACCTACACTTCTACATCAGGATTACTCACTACCTACACTGTTTACATCTCCACCGACTGGGTCCGGTACCTACTGCTCTCCTCTTACACTTTATCTGGCAGAAGTTGAGAGCCCGGGTGGGAGAGTGTCACAAATGACATGACATACCAACTGACAGGTGGGACAGGACTGAACCACACCTCGGTAGAGTAGCGTGGGCGATAATAGCGGTCTGCATCACCCATATATAGCATGCATGTCAATATGTAGATGTAGCGTGCTATATAGGTGTGGTATATCGCATACCTACGTGGTCCGGTTGTGCTTGTTCAGCGACAAGAGGGTCGGGGAGATACACATAGCCATGCTTGCAGGTGTGTGCAGGTGAGGAGATGGGGCGAGTGCGTATGTGTGCAGGTGGAGGGGGGAGGCAGTAGCAGAGAGAGCTCACTGAGTTATATATACACATGCATATATATATATATAATTGTACATTAATTATTGATCCACATTGTGGGGGTATTCAAGGAGCTATACATACACACACATATTTTGAAAGTGACCCATTTTGAAAGTGAGCAGAGTGACAGTTAGCTTACGGTGTAGAGGAGGCGGTGCGGAGAGAATGTCCGCTCCGCAGTGAATAACATGGGAGCTAAGGTAGTTAGAGAGAAAGAAAATGGGCTGGCATAATTTATCCACATAATAAATGATATAGTATTTATATGTATAGATATATATATATATATATATATTTGTATATATACTTGTGCAGAAACTATTGACGCGCTGTGTGGGGGTAGGTCACAGAGGGAACTCACTGAGCTATACATACACATACGTATATACTGTTGCCTTACTCATTGACGCGATGTGCGAGAGGTGGTGTATTTGAGGGGTGCGGTGGGGATAGGGGTGGAGGCTGGGTGGGGGCCTGGATAGGGGAGTTCCTTACTCGCAGTAGCGTCTGGAAGAACATCAATGGCTGTACATTACCGCGACCTAGTCGCCCCCCACGTGGCCCTCGGCGTTCTCCCGGCGTGAACTGGCCGGGTCCTGGGCGCGGGGGGCGTGGCGGGCACGATGGAGGGGGGAGGGGGGAGGGAGTGGGTGGGACGGGCCAGGGTGTAGGGGCGGGTAGGGGGAGGGAGAGGAGCTTATGGCATCGCCTACTGCGGCGATCTGAGGAAGGACGGCGGGGGTGAGAGGGGGACGGTGGGTGGTAGGGTGGGGTGGGCGCGGGGCGGGGAAGGCCGTATGAACACTTCCGCTTCCGCTCCCGCTGTGCCCGGCCTGGCGACCGATACCGTAACGAGTATGTGACACGGAGGCGAGGATAGAGGGTTATAGGGTTCTAGGGACCGAGGTAGAGAGTATTACAGGATTCCAGGGTTATATACTTACAGGGTTACATTATAATAGGGCACATGGTACAGGGATATAGGGCAACTTATTTATACATTGACAATAGGGTCGCATGGCTATATGGTCGCATAGTTAAAGGGATGTAATGAGAGAGCGTTACAAGGATATAAGGCATGTGTTATATGGAAGTAGGCTTACACGCTTAGGGATGTATAGGGTGGCATGGTCACATGTCCACATGGTTATAGGGATAACATGACAGAATGCTACAGGGATATAGGGCTCATATTACAGGGATCTAGGTTTACAGGTTTACAGGTTAATGGCGTCATAGAGATAATGCATAGTTCAAGGGATGTGGTGTAACAGAGCTATATTGATACAGGTAAACAGTGATGCGATGATACAGGACTACAAGGATATAGCACTACACAATAGCAGTACCCTGATGCAGATTTACTGGCATGGAGGAATGCAATGATACTGGTAGACAAGGACACAGGACCACGAGGTACAATGACAGAGCGTTACAGGAATACAGCAATACAGAGTCTGGCCTTAGGGCTATGCTGTATAGGTATACAGTGCCAAATAGCTATGCATAGTTGTTTGTAGCGCCCCCTGGTGGGATTTGGAGCGTCACAACAACAATGTCAACCCCCTCCGTGGTTAGTGTGATCGGTGAGCTGCTGGAATAGCAGTAACAGCAGCTGTAGCAGTAAGAGTATCAGTAACAGTGACAGCGGACGTGGTCACCTAATCGGTTAAGCGCAGGCTTCCCGTGCGGAAGGTCTGTAGATCGATTCCCATTCGAGTCAAATCAATGATTTACAAAATTGATATGTGTAGATACCTAGCCTGGGCAGTGGCGTTACTAGAATGGGGCCAGGACTGGTTGGCTCAGTGTCAGGACAATGTGACTGTGTAGGATATGGGGATATGGTGCCGGCTGCCTGGTCTCCCAGTGGGGCAGCACTATGAATGTTGCCATGAATGCACACTGTCACAAGACAAGTTGGTACCCATCCTTATAGGATCTTAGATGGTGCTGGCAGGCAGCAACAACAACAACAAACACACAAACAAGTACTGATTCTTTGCAATCTGCACTTTGATTGGGTTGCACTGCCTCAAGTCGGATACCCGTCCTGGTATGACCGTAGATATTGCCAGGAGTTAAAACCCCAGCAACAAGCAAAGAAATCCTGATTCATTGTATTCTGCATGGGATTAGTTTTTGACTGTCACACGTCGGTACCGTTCGTGATATGACCGTATATGTTGCCAGGATGTAAAACGCCAACACACACCACACACTTAAACAGTGGTAGTAGTAGCAGTGTCAGTAGTAGCATTGGTAGTAGTAGCAATGGCAGTAGTAGCAGTAATAAGTAGTAGTAGCAGTAGTAGTAGCAGTGACAGTAGGAGTAGCAGTAGAGTAGTATTAGTACTAGCAGTAGCAGTACCACTGGCTGTGACTAGCTACGTCCGGGCGTTGGCGGGACTTTGCCGTCCGATTGTACCCACTTGGTTTCCACCACCAGTACGACACCGCCTACACCGCCGGCATCACCGGCACCAACACGCACACCTCCCGGGTAACCGCCACCCGGCCTCTGCCGCATTACGCCGCCGTCAACACCGCGGCTAAGGGCTCCCCCTCCCCTTTCTCCCCTTCCTCCTCCTCCTGCTCCTCCTGCTCCAGCTCCTCCCGGTCCTCTAGCTCCTGCTCCCGGGGCTGGGTTAGCTGCTGGGACATGTGCATTCTCCTGCTGCCCCTGTGCACTGTGTCCCACACACGCTTTATTGGAGGCACGCGGAGTAGTACGGTCGGGGAGGACTGAGGTCCAGGTTGAGGCGTTTGAGTAGATGTAGGGCCTAGATGTGGGCGTTAGTGGATGTGTGTGTGGGTGAGGGTATTTGGGGTGTGGGGGTGTCCTCCTCTTGTTGCTGAGCCTATTTACCCGGCCTGGAGGAGTAAGTGGAAGGGCGGGTAGCCAGGACCAGAGTGGTACAGTGAATAGTAACCTGCATTGTGGATGTCTCCCCCTTTCCTCGGTAGCCACGCTGCTGGTACGGGCACGTCCCTGGGCCTGTATGCGCTGTGTATACGGGGCATCAGCCGGGGCGGGCCGGGAACGGGGTAGGGGGTGGGGCCCGGGGACGGAGAGGAGCGGGGCGGGGCGGGGCGGGGCGGGGCGGGGGGCGGGGGGACGGAGCCGTGGCCGGGACGGGGCGAGCGGGGATGACCGGCTACCACTCACACACCGGGAGCCCGAGCAGCACCGTCCGGAGAGAGGCGGGGATAGGAGACCGGGGGACTGGCGGCCGCCGAGCAAGAAGTGACGGGCGGTTGGACTGGGCCGGGACGGCCTGGGGTGGGGTGAGGTGGACGGGCTGCGGCGCTGCCGTTTCCCCCGTGACGTCGTCAACGAAGCCCCGGGCCGGCTTCTGACCGGGTAGTGCCCCCCGAGGAAAGGCGGCGGGGCGAGGCGGGGCGAGGCGGGGCGGGGCGCGGCGGGGCGGGGCGTGGCGTGTCGGGATGGGGTCGTGCCTGCCTGCCAGGTCGCGACTGCCTGCCAGGATGGGGTCGTGCCGGGTCCGCTATAGAGGCGGTGTTGTCCGGGTGGGGGTAGAGGTGTTTTTGTTGGGGTTTTTTGTTGTTGAAGATTTATACTGCCTATCATGGATAAGCCTGAATAGCCTTGTTTTCACCATTAGACAGTTTGTCAATAGAAAGCCCGAGCCTACACTTTTACCGACCCACAGGATTTTTAACCTCCCACACCACATAGACATGGTATGAGAACAACCGGCCTTTGATGATGCTGTAAGTTATACACAGCACTTAGGATAGGGTAGGGGGGGGGGGGGATGTAGGTGGTGGTGCCTGTGTGATGTTTAAATTGGGAGTGTAACGGAGTGGGGGGGGGGGGGGGGGGGGGGCTGTTGTGGTGGGGGATTTGAGAGGAGTTGTCGCTTCTCCCTGGGGAGTTGGGAGTGGCAACAAGTACGAGGTGTGGGAAGGTGGGTGGATTGTTGATGTGGTGGGGAAGGAAGGGGGGGCGGAGGAGGTGGAGGGGATGGGGTGGGGGGGAGTTGGGGGGGGAGCAGGGGGGGGTTTTTAAGACGGAAAGGAGGGGGAGCGATGGGGAGGGTGAGGGGGGATGTGACATGGGGTGGGGGAGGGGGTGGAGAGGACAGGAGGATGTGTGGGGATGGGAGGGGCTATGGATGACGGGGGGTGGACAGGGGATGGGATGGGAGGAGGTGGGCATGTGGCAGGGCAGGGAGAGGGAGGGGAGGAGGTTAGACTTAGACGAGGTTGCGAGAGAGAGGGGCTTGTGGCGGTTGGATGGTGGATGGAAGGAGGTTGTGTGGGGGATGGGGGGTTAGGTAAGGGATAGAAGGAGTGAAATGGGAGGGGGAATTAGAAGAGGGTAGGCTAGGGTGGAATGAAGGGCAGAGGCATGGGGGGAAGGGGAGCTGGACTGGGAGAGAGAGGAGGGGCGAAGAGGATAGAGGTGGACAAGGGAAAGAAGGGTAGGTAGAGATGGAAGCGGGGTCGAGGGGGAGGGGGAGGGGAAATGCGGAAGGGACGGGTTAGGATGGAGTGAAGGCCGGAATCCCCGGTGAGGGGAAGCGGGAGGGGGAGAGGTGGGAAAGGGAAGAGAGGGGAAGGGGGGAGGAGAGGGTGTTACCAGCTGATTGCCCGTCTTGAGGAGCTGCTCCGTAACCTTTACACAGCTCTAACAGCTGCTCATCAACACATACACGACCACACTTTGTGCACCTGACCCGGCTGGACACCCGGCTCAGTTTCCAGGTTAGATCGTTGGTTATCGGAGCTTACGTCCTGGCAACATATGAGGTCATATTTGGATGGTTCCAGGTTGCAAGACGCGCCCCTGCCTTGTGCCGAACATGTAGAACAGCGCCTAGACTAAGCAACACCACACACATACCCACACACACCCACCGAGCCCCGACCTCATGACCTGTGACCTTACGCAGTGAACACTGTTCATTTGTGATGTAAGAATGACCTAGTTTAAATAACCACGAGTGGCAATAGCACTGGAGCAGCTAAGCTATCCATGCTGATACTCCCAGTTCCTATACTACTTTAGTACTTCACACTCAGGCACAGATATCTAAGTGCATTTATGAGCACAACGGGAACCAGCAGAATAACCCTACCGGCACGCGGCTACACGGCCGCCTCTGGGTCCTAGCACCCCCGCCAGTGCCACTCGGGACTAGACACGGCTGTATAGCAGTTCCGTCCACCCGTTTTCAGGCGCTCTTCTCCACACAATGTCTGCACCCAATCCCCAGCAGCCACCACCACCACCACCATCACCACCAGCACCATTACCACCACCACCACCATCACCATCACCTCCAGCACCATTACCACCAGCACCACCACCACCATCACCATCACAATTACCACCATCCCGAGCATCACCATCACCACTACTACCATTACCACCACCACCATCACCACCACCACCATCACCACCACAACCATCATTACCATTACCACCATCCCCACCACCACCATCACCATCACAATTACCACCATTCCGAGCGCCGCCATGACCACCACCATCACCATCCCGCCCACCACCATTACCACCACGACCATCACCACCACTTTCACCATTACCACCATCACCATCACCATCACCATCAACCCTTCCAGCTCCACCATTACCACCACCACAATCACCACCATCACCACCACCACCACGTCCATCACCACCATAACCACCTCCATCGCCACCACCACCACCTGCACCACCACCATCACCATCACATGTAACACACCCTGTAACACATTGGTATATAGCACAATACACACCCTCCCCCTACCACCACCACCCCTTATCCCCTCCCCATTCCCCTCTCACCCCGCCGTACCACACCACAGACATGTCCCGGTACCTTGCCGGTACACACGCTTCTTAGGTATAGACTAAATTGGTTACACACTGTAATATGCACTCTGGTAGACAATCGAGTATGCAGTCTGGTACATGTATCATTGTGCCCTCCACTCACGCTATGCTATATACTGTGGTATGTCCTCTAGAATCTACTCTGGTAGGCACATCATTGTGCCCTGGTAGGCACATCATTGTGCTATACATTCTGGTACATAATCTAGCACACACCCTGGTGTGCACACAAGTGTGGCCTCCAGTACACACTCTACTGTATAGTTTGGTATACAATATAGTATACACTCAGTTACACACTCCGCTAAGCATTCCGTTACACACTCTAGTACTCACTCCAGTACAC
>CM059189.1:2632059-2686848 GCA_030323885.1 Branchipolynoe longqiensis
GGGGGGGTGTAGGGTGAATGTGTTGCTCTGAGTGTTTGTGTGGGGGCGTGGTGGGGTGTGTGCAGGGTGTGTTATATGTGTGGGGGTGGCGGTACGGGGGGTGTAGGGTGAATGTGTTTATGTGGCTGTGTGTGTGGGGGCGTGGTGAGGTGTGTAGGGGGTGTTATGGTAATGGTGTGGGGGTAATGGGGACCTGGTGATTGTCATCCATCAGCCACACCTGTGTTGTGTGTGCGTCCCGCCATATGGTAGCACCAGCGGCTGCTTGTCGCAGGGCAGTCATCACACAATCTAAGTGCTCGCTTATACACGCATACACACATATATACATACATACATGCATATATATATATATACATATATATATGAACATCTCTGGCACAAAACTCTGGTGTAAAAGCCAATCCAAACATTTAATCAAAATACCAGATTTTTTAACAAGAAGCTAATTAGAATTCTCAGTAATTCCACTTATTATTATTATGATGTAATTATTATGCTGCAATGTACAAATAAATAGGAATGTAAACAAAATGAACAATTTGAAGGTTTGATTCCAATGTTTATCTCAATATTATTGGATTGGGGTTTACAGGGTTTTGCGCCAGAACTCTTTATACTTACATGGCTAGTTGCTTTGTTAGCACAGTCTCTACCATTTCTCCCTGCATCTTATCCTCATCCCTCCCCTTCATCCGTTTCCTCCTTTCCTCATGTAACTCCTCTATCTCCAATATATGTCACTGCAATAGCCATATCCTACACATCATTAAACACAGTCAAACAAAGAACAAAAGGAACAACATACTATATGTTTGTTTGTTGTTGTCTTACAATTTAGCAAGATCTCAGGTTATGCGGTTTTAATTCTCATGGAATGGATAAATCCCTAGTTACTGGGTTGGAAATCAAGCCTGTTTTTTGGAGGGCTATTAGGCAGGGGAGCGATCTGTATAATTAGGTGCAAAATATAATTTCGGTTTTCTGTTGCGGTGGTGAGATATGGGAGCCATTCGTATAATTAGGTGCAGGGTAGGATGTTTGTGTCGTTTCGTTGTTGTATTATAAAGAAGTAATATGTTTGTTAGATTAAGTTATATCTTAAAGTATTCAGCTTATACTTTATACTTGATCAATGGAATGGAGACAACAACAACGACAAGGTAATTGCCTAAGTTCAGGAAACGCTGACTGGTACTGGCAATGGTCACAATGGTCACATTGCACTTGATTCAAATGGAGTGACTCCCTGCTGCTGCGCGTGAACCAATCTCAGATACCAGAGCTTTCCCATCCTCCGTCAATTTCCCCTTGTAAGTTATAAGCCGGCCTGTCACTGTCCATTGGCACTTCTCAGCGAGCCGACACAGCGACCACACCTCCATTGTCTTCCACCCTTGCCCTTCGTCTTGTATTTTAAGACGGTTACTGGTGCTTCATCTGATGTCCGAGCCTGATGTGACTGTCCACCGCTTTGTAACGAAACTCTCCTCTTGTATCTGCACTTTTCATTGAGTCGTTGCTCATTAAATCACAACACTCGCACAATTTGTTATTAAAAACAAAAGTCCGGAAAATGGTAATATATGTGGTGAGACAGCCATTACTGTAGTAGTAGGTGGCACCACCTGTCTTAACCAAAGCTATGAACACAGCAGTGGCGCCATCTACTGCTAGTGAGGAGTAATGGTACTAGACCAGGCAGCATTGATCCATTGGGAATAATATTAGCATATTAAGATATACAACACCATCTTTTCAAAATGTATCTCTTTTCATTCACTTTTTATATATCGGATTCAATATATATTGGTTGCTTTTCATATTATATATTTGATTTGATGATTGAAATCTTAATAAATAATTAAAATCACTCTTTAGACAAAGCTTAAAATGGCATGGTCCGATAGTTTTGAGCTTCTGGAATTTTCAGAGATAAATGTAACCCACAACGATTGTTTCAGTTGCCCCGAGTATACATCTTCTACTCGGTGCTGCTGCCCATTTTCGCATGAACCGCAGTGACTGGTGCTGTACATTATACAGCAGGAGCCACTCCCTCAATTCTACAGGATCGGTGCTGTGACTAATACAGCATTGACCAAACTTAGATTATTTAGAATGTCAATTCCAATAGTAAGATGGCTGGAAGACCAGTGCTCCGGCACTGACAAATGTCTATTCAGATGAATTCAGATGAATAAATATCTTCCGTCGACACATGGATGCAACTCTCACAGCAGAGAGCTAAATGGAGAGCGGCAGTCAAGTAATGAAAGCAGTCTTTGTCGCATCGTGACCGACAGCATGATGATGATGATCTAAGTTAGATATGTTCAATCAAATCTAGATAATTGTTTTGGTTTTGAAAATGTGATGCTTCATGGACCACGCAGCTTTAAGACAAGATTATGCAACGCAGTTCCTGAAATGTGGCATAGAGGCGGATCAGCAACAGACAAACAAGCAACATCGAGTTGCTATCACAACGTATTACTCGGTTAATTAAGTGCCATTAGAAATGGCTATTATTTGGAATTAATATTCAGTTTCCTTGCAACAGATCTATATTTATATATATGTATGTGAGGTATACCGCATTAGGTATAACTGGAAGGGTATCATGTACACGATATACTTCATCTGTGCAGCATTGGTGGAGTGCATCCGCCCCTCCCCCCCAGCTGTCTGGGTAATTTCTGGGCGGATGCCCCCCCTCGCGATACACACACTGGAGGAAATGATGTACGCACCCTGCGCAGGTAATTATAACTTTGCTTAAGCAATCTTGTCAGAAAAGAAAGATTATTGTTCATAACTTCCCGCCTTAATAAATTTAATTTAATTAGACAAAGTTAAACTGAACAAAAATTGACCTAATTGGTCTAGCTCCACTATTCAACAGCAAATCGATAGAGCCAGCATTAAATCAAAGACAATAAAAAACATTCAGCTGAGTTGATTGCTGGCTTGTCACTTCCTGTGTTGATATATATCAGAAACATTGTGCGTGGATATCTATCTAGATAAGTCTAGAGTTAGTTAACATCTAGATTGGATCTGAGGAAGCATTACCCTAGCTGGTAGAATGTTTACTGCATTACCGTATGATTAATTACCACAGACTGAAGCCAATGCCAGTCTGTGTAGTCATTTCTTTTCCTTTTATGTGTTCATTATTAATGTAGGTCCATAGCAAGGATCGTGAAGGGACATCATTCAGTGTCAATTTTTAGTTGCGTCTGTCCTTGCACTCTTACTAATACCCCAGCCACACGAGGCCTGCGATCGCTTACGATCGATTCGCGATGTCAAAACGTCCTCATTGCACCCTCCTTACACCCTCCTTAAGTGCTGATGCCCCGAGGAGGCCAACCTCCCAGTGTCCATTTTGGAAATTTTGGACGCAAGGAGGTTGCAGCTGCTGCACCTGCAACCTCCTTGCATCCTGTTCCGACGGCACCATTCAAAATTGGTTGGCGCCCTGGCGCCGACCTGGCAATGACATGGCACTGACCTTTTGCATGGCGAGTTGCGGCAACCTGGCACCAATCTGCTGCCAATCTGGCAGCGACCT
This sequence comes from Branchipolynoe longqiensis, assembly GCA_030323885.1. Classification (NCBI taxonomy): domain Eukaryota; kingdom Metazoa; phylum Annelida; class Polychaeta; order Phyllodocida; family Polynoidae; genus Branchipolynoe; species Branchipolynoe longqiensis. Next base: position 2,635,637 of record CM059189.1, read on the forward strand.
GGCAGCGCCGACACATGCTATGCCGCATTCACCGTGTGGTCGGCGCCATGGTGCTGACTTGTTTCTGCCCTTTCCCAAACCGGGTGCCACCCTGCTGCTGACCCGGCAATGACCCAGCACCACCCTGACACTGACCCAGCACTGCCATGGCGCCTCCCTGGTGCCGCCCAGGCACCGACCACATATTTGAATCAATGTATTGAGTGGGACGCTGGGAGGTTGGAGTCCTTTTGGCCATAAGGAGGTTGGCTTGTGACTTGGGTATCAGCCAGGAAATCTAGCAATGAGCGCTAAAGGAATTAACATAGCAAAAACATTGAGGGAAGTGACAGGAATTGAGGAAGGGAAATGAGGGTATAATGTGAAAGGACAGGAGAACCAGGGAAGGGTGCGAAAGGAACAGAGATAGTGAAACCAGTGAAGAGTGTGAAAGTAACAGAGAGAGTGAAACAAGTGAATATTGTGAATGAAACAGAGAAAGTAAAACCAGGGAAGAGTGCGAAAGGAACAGAGAGAGTGAAACCAGTGAGGAGTGCAAAAGGAACAAAGAGAGTGAAACCAGGGAAGAGTGCGAAAGGAACAGAGAGAGTGAAACCAGTTGTAAAATAGTCCGATATACGGCATAGGGGGAATGCAAATATTCTATTACTGATCGGTGTATATATATATGTATAAGTTGGTGGTGCCTGAGTGGGATGTAAATAGACAAAGTGGTGCTGGCAGGTCTGGGTGTGATTGCACTCAGGGCCTAGCCCCTCTGCTGGGATAGGGATCACCACACTCAAAGGTCAAGGTTGGTGGTGGCCATGGGGGCCATACAGCTTGTGGTGGTGAGCAGACCACTGGTATCCATGTGGACCAGGAATGCTGGATCCCTATTGGTAGGGCCAAGAATGCTTGTTTCCCATTGAAGGAAAAGGGGTGGGGTGATACTCTATAATGAACCCATGTAACCATATAAATAATAAACCAGAGGGCTTGACTCTCTGTTCTTCTTTACACTTTATATTCTTCCGTTCTCTTTGTCTGTATTGATTTCACCATAACCTGCCTACACAGCCTCATACTCCAGTCTTAGCCTTTACACAGTGAAGCGTGCAAAAGGAACAGAGAGAGTGACACTAGTGAAGAGTGTGAAAGGAACAAAGAGAGTAAAACCAAGGAAGAGTGTGATAGGAACAGAGAGAATGAAACCAGTGAAGAGTGTGAAAGTACTACAGAAAGAGAAACCAGTGAAGAGCACAACAGGAACAGATAAAATGAAAGCATGGAAGGTGCAAGAGGACTGCAGATAGTGGAAGGGTGTCAAAGGACTGGAGACAGTGGAAGAAACAATGGGTGTGAAAGGTTTCGGTGAAAGGTTTCACTCACTGCACTAGATTCACTCCTTTTACTAGTGTCACTCCTTTCAGTACTTCTTCTCCCTCCATGACTTTCACTCCCTGCCCTAGTTTCACTTCACTAATTTCGCTGCTTTCAGTAATTGTACCCCTTCCAATAGTTGCACTCTCCCCCCAACTTTCACTCATTTCACTAGTTTCAATCATATCACTAGTTTTATTCCATTTACTAGTATAATTTCATTAGTTTCATTCTTTTCCACTAGATTCAGTTCTGTGTCTAGTTACGCCCCTTTCTCTAGTTTCGCTTCCTCTGGTAATTTCAATCATATCACCATTTTCACTCAGTTCATTGCTTTTAACACTCAGTTTCACTAGCTTCACTTATTTCACAAATTCCACTCCCTTTCCTAGTTTTGCTCCCTCCGCTGATTCCGCCCCACACCTCTGCTAGTTCCCTGCGGGCATTCAGGCCTTAATTCTGCTGAGTCACTCATGCTGCCTTCCATTACCCATGAGATCGCTCAGCCATATCCGCTTCCGGTGCTCTTCCATTGGGCATCCCTCCCTTCACCCCCTCCTTCCCATCTCCGCACTCCGAACCCTCTTTCCTCTTTCCCACGTGTATTGCATCATTAGGTCCAACGCGTCCTTCCTCCTCCTTTTTTCCTTTTTTCTGATACGCGTATTCCAAGTTACTCCCCACTGATCCCTCAGGACACACATTGCATAAACTCGCCGGGTCCCAGGTTCAACTTACACACCGGAAGTTGGGTTTTGTACCACTCCCAGAACGCCGGGTCCCAGCTTCAGCTGACACACTGGAAGTTGGGTTTTGTACCACTCCCAGAACGCCGGGTCCCAGCTTTTAGCCTACACACCGGAAGTTGGGGTTTGTACCACTCCCAGAACGCCGGGTCCCAGCTTCAGCTTACATCAGAAGTTGGGGTTGGTGCCACTCCCAGAATGACGGGTCCCAGCTTCAGCTTACACAATGGAAGTTGGGGTTGGTGCCACTCCCAGAACGCCGGGTCCCAGCTTCAGCTTACACCAGAAGTTGGGGTTTGTACCACTCCCAGAATGCCGGGTCCAAGCTTCAGCTTACCCACTGGAAGTTGGGGTTTGTACCACTCCCTGAACGCCGGGTCCCAGCTTCAGCTTACACACCGGAAGTTGGGTCTTATATGAACTCGGGATAATAGCCAATATATCATAAGACCTACTATCTGTAGTTGTGAGCAACCTGTGTTCATAAATTGGGTGGATCACACAAGTGGCCTGGGGTAGTGCTCAATGAACTGCCTTCACTTCTATGTTTTCTTCTGCCGTCTTATTTACTGTCTGGTGTAGTAAAATATTACATTACATCGTCCGCTCCATTATTTGGAGCGTATTCACGCGTGTACAAACATTTTAATGATGACAGAATTACTAAATGAGGAACTCCCCGATTTTACACCACAGACAAGTTTACAGAAATACTAATGAAGGAAATCAATGCATATGGATTATGCCCGCTACTGCACAGCGATGAAAAGAAATGGGTGCACTTAACAGTTCTGAGCAGAAAAAAGATAAATTAATGATCCCAAAGGAAAACAAAAAAAAAGCGAAAATAAACCTAATTAGAAGACATACAACCATGCATGGCCCCCTGTCCACCACCAGGACACCATTCACATACCACATACCTACTCTCTGTGCTACTACTGTGTCTGCTATGTACACAGCATCGTCGTCTTCTCTGTGGCAGAGTGTCTGCCATATTTTTAAAGTCAGACTCCTAATCTGAAGGTTGTTACTTCGATTCCCCATGCCCCCCCCTACCTCTGCCAATTTGGATTTCCACTGCTGTGTATAACTTACAGCGTCATCAAAGGCCGCTTGCTCTCATACCATGTCTATGTGGTGTAGGAGGTTAAAAATCCCTTGGGTCGATGAAAGTGTAGGTTTGGGCTTTCTATTGACAAACTGTCTAATGGTGAAAATAAGTATATTCAGACTTATTCATGATAGGCAGTATAAATCATCAAGAACCAACAGCAGTGTGCTTAACCAAAACCTCGCCGAGGTGGGACCCTGATTAGTGGCCTGATGCGCTCCACCATTTGTATCTCGGAAGCCTCATACTAGACATTTTCCTTGCTGTGTACCATACACTTGCTAAGCAGTGTAGTGTTTCCCGAGGCCGCTAAGGGGCAGTGATGTTTCTAGCACCGGAAGAGGTGCGCCTCTTATCACATTTGGCGCATGCACACTTTGGGTGCTGACCTGGGTAGCTGCTTGTTGTTTGCAGTGGGAATTGTTGCTTTCTTCTTTTTTATATTTTCCAGATAATGTTCATTTTGTCTGTGTTTGGTATTTCTGTGTCTGCAGGTCTGATAATCTGACTTGCAGGCTACGAACTGAACTCATTATGGATTCGACATGCATTAATGTATCCTTTGAGGACAGAGATGTCAGCATTAATGCGTCCCATGAGAAGGATGGTGCCTGCATCAATGTATTCTGTGAGGAGGATGGTGCCTACATTAATGGATCCTCGGAGAACAATGCTGCCTGCATTAATGTATCCGGTGAGGAGGACGATGCCTGCATTAATGCATCATGTGAGGAGGATGGTGCCTGCATTGATGTATCCTGTGAAGAGGACGATGCCTGCATTAATGCATCCTGTGGGGAGGATGGTGCCTGCATTAATGCATCCCATGAGAAGGATGGTGCCTGCATTAATGTATCCTGTGAGGAGGACGATGCCTGCATTAATGCATCCTGTGAGGAGGATGGTGCCTGCATTAATGCATCCTGTGAGGAGGATGGTGCCTGCATTAATGCATCCTGTGAGGAGGATGGTGCCTGCATTAATGCATCCCATGAGGAGGGCGGTGCCTACATTAAGGCATGCCATGAGAAGGATGGTAGCCTGCATTAATGCACCAGCACCAACCCAAACAGTGACCGCTAGAAATAAACATAACCACTGCACACAACCACCACCAACTCACACAACACCACCAACCCACACAACAGCCTCACACTCACCATCCTTAGCCCCACCACCCACCCCACAATCTCCAGCGCAACAAATCTGCTCCACCCCCCACGATCCACACCCCCACCATCCTTAACCCCACCATCCAAACCCCACCAGCCTCAACCCCACCATCCACACCCCACACTCACCACTCTCACCAGGCCCACGCCCACCGCCCCAACCCCTGACGACACCCCCCACACCATCCCCACCTCCACCACCCATACCCCCCCACCCCCAACCCCGACCATCCCCTGCGCACCGTGTCCCCTTATCTACACCCACACACTAATCTATCGGTTCTGTTTAGCTTACATCCCAGTCACAGTATGTCCCCCCCCTGTCTACCCCACCCCTGTCTACCCCTTCCCCTCCCCGCTCCCCTTTCCCCTCCCCTCCCCCCCTCCCCCTAACCCCTCCTCTCATCCCTCCCCCCGCCCAACCTCCTCCGCTACCCCTCCCCTCCCCACCCATCCCACTCCCCCACCTCTGCCCCCACCCCTCTGACTCGTCCACACATCCCCTCCCCCACCCCACCCGTCCCACCTCACCCATCCCTCCCCAACACCTCCCCCACCCTTCCCCTCCGCCACCCCCCTTCCCCACCCGTCCCCCTTTCCCACCCTCCCCCTCCCCCGCCCCTCCCGCTCCTCCATCCCTCCCCTCCCCCATCACTACCCCCTCCTCCTCCCCTCCACCTACCCACCCTACCCTCCCCTCCCCCCCCCCCGTCCACCTCCGCAACTCTCCCCATCCCTCGCAACCCCTCCCACCCCTCCCCGTCCACACGCACGACCCTCATCTACCCCCCCCATCCGCTATCCTCCCCCCACCTCAGCAGCTCCCCTCTACTGTATCTAATCCTTGCGTAGTTCCCCTCCCCACTCTGTCTCCACGTTTCTCCCTTCCTTTCTCCCCTCTCCTGCATCCGCCACCATCTCCTCCCCAACCCGCCCTCCGTGTCCCTCTCTCTCCTCCTCCCCCTCTCCCCTCGCACCCACCTACCGCCTCCCCGTCGTCCCCCCTCCCTCTCCTCTCCCCCGCCCCCCCCCCCCTCCACGTCCTTATCCATCCTTACCGCTCGCCTCCCCTCTCACTCCCCCCTCCCTCCCCTCCTTCAAACCCCCCCCCTTCCCCTCGTTCCTCCCCCCTCCTCCGTCCACTCGGCCCCCCTCTTCTCTCCCTCGCCAGCGTCCATACCTCCCTTCTTGCCACCCCTCCCCTTCAACACGGCATTCCCTATCTTTCCCTCCTTCCCTCACCCACACCGCCATCCCCATCCAACCTCCCAAACCATCACTCCCCCCCCCCCCACCCCCGTCCCTCCCCCACACTCCACCACGTTCTTATCCATCGCTAAAAGCGATGCCTGAATTGTGATTAATCATTCATGTCGTTAACAACAATTGATCCACCTAACCCAGAATACACCGCTCCCTCCCCCTCCACCTCCACCCTCTTGTCCGCCTCCATTTCACTCGTCCCCCCTTCCTTATCCTTCACATTGTCCCCATCCTCTCCCCCATCCTAGTCTCCTTCTGATATATGCACCCATCGCGCCTCACCTCCAACACCCCCCACTCAGCTCCCCTTCATATCTCTATCCCCCTCCCCTCTCCCCTCCTCCTTCCTTCCCCTACAACCCCTCCCACCCCTCCACACTCCCCTCCCACACCCCTCCCACTCCTCATCACCCTCCCCTCTCATCACCCTCCCACCTCTCCCCCTCCCTCCACCTCCCGCATTCAACACCAATCGCCAAGCCCCATAGAGCTTATTGTTTGTTTACTTCCTCACCACTCCGCCACGAGAGGGCCTGTGTGAAGTAGGCAGCGTTCCCCCGCGCTCCCACTAATACCGCACAGTCGTCTGCCGGCCGCCAATGAAAATGTCGTCTGTTCTCAGTCTCACCTGACCACAATATCCCGCGCCGCGACTGCTTTTCTTTCTCAGTGAGAACAATTGCTCGGAAGAAGAAATACAAACAACACAGGATTGCCATCCAGCCACCATCCACACATCCCACAAACAATTGTTAAAAAACCATTACCGTACAACCACCAATCCCCGATCTAATATCCCTGTCACACTATGACGTAAGGAGGTAACATAAGTCAACGTAGGTGACGTTTTGTCATTACTTTGAGGTATGTCGAGTTATGTCATGCTTACGTTAGACTGACGTCGATTCACATTGAGTTACATCAGGTTACGTCCAGTTACATTGAGGTTTTGGACATGTTGAAAACTTTCGACGTAGCTCGACATGATGCTTTGACATTAGGGTGACATCAGACTCACGTTACACCAACGTTAGACGTGCGGGAGGGATGCATGTCATAATGATGCACAGGGAGGAGGGCTTTGCCACTCACGCCGGCGACATTGGACTGACGCCAGCCTCGCGGTGATCGACATCGACTCACATGGGGAAAAACGGTTGCGTCGGACATGACAACGTTAAACGATGCTAAGCGGCCGCTACTGTCACGCTAGGCTGAGATCGCGCGCTGTGGTTTCGCAAGCCTCACGTTTACATAAAAAATAATTCCTTTGACCTCTCGCGTTGGCACAATACTATACCGATGTTACGTTCAAGTCAACTACGTCGCATTAACGTCCCGAATTTGCATATTACAAGATTTTTGACATGTTAAATTTATTTTCATGTTGTCCCTAAGCTGGCGCGTTACATCGTAGTGTGACAGGGCCATAACGCAGATCCTTGCCTGTCTTTGTTTAGCTCCGGAGCAGGAGGGCGTCCGTATGAACTGCCTCTCTGCACCATCACCATAATCTAGAATTGGTTGGTTGGTTGCTGTGGTTGTACACCCTGATAACATCTAAGGTCATATCAGGACGGGAACTGACTTGTAACAGTGCACACTCGTGGTGACTTTATAGGCCTCCCCCAATGGGAGACAAGGCCACTAGCCCCATGACCCAATATCCCATTCAGGCACTTTTTCCTCAGACCAACCCAACTAGTCCTTGCCCTATACTAACAATGCTGAGCGCCTGGCTAGGAAGCGAGAAGTATCAATGTTTAAGTCATTGATTAAACTCACCCAGATCTACCAAAAAGGGAGATGGACACTTAAGTCATGTACGGTCTGGTTAATCGTGTACACACAATCTGTAGCACTCCTACTGGGAGTTGGGTAGATAAAAGATTCACCCGGTACTTGCTGTACACGGGTGAAGTACAAGTAGATAAAGGCGAAAATAGGTTTAGTATGGAACATGAACTAGAAACTATGGCTCCAGTATCAAATGGCTACCCATATCGGCACAGAGTTGGTGAAATGGGCGAGAATGCAAAAAGACAAGATGGCGGCGCTAGAACGCCATCAATTTCACTTTTAAATCTTATTAAACTAGATATTTTATTATATTTTTCAACTCAAAGGTAGCGGGTAAATATGAAGACACCTACAAAGAATAAATGTTGCTCCTTAGATTTTGAAATTAGGCTCTCATTTCATTAACCCGCTTGTTCGACCGTTTTTATATAGGGCTGGTATTCACCTGTGTACTGCGAGTACCGGGTGAATCCTTTATCTAGGGGGTGGGGTGATTGTGTGCGGGTAGTGCACATATAGCCTAGGCAGGCAGTATACAGATTATTTAGCAAAAATATGGATGGGAGCGAGGCCGAGCAGCAGCTCTGATGCTATTGATAGCACGGGTACAGCACAGCATATCCGAGGTGAATGGACCCCAGGGCCGCAGCACACTGCACACAACACACACCAAGGAGCACACATCACACATCACGTGACGCACACCATACATCATACAGCACATCGTATGGCACCCACCACACATCACAGAACACACATCACACATCACACATCGTACGGCACCCATCGCACAGCACACAACACACACCACACATCACATGTCACACATCACAACTCGCACATCACACCTCACACTGTACACAACACACAACACATACCATCCAGCACACATCACGGGACACACACCATATATCATACAGCACATGCCACACATCACACAACACACACCACAAATCACTCAGCACACATCACACATCACCCATCGTACGGCACCCATCGTACAGCACACCGCACCCAGCACACAATGCACATCACACATCACACATCACACATCAAATATAACCCATCATACATCACCCATCATATGGTATGCACAACACATCACTCACCACACAACACACATCACACATCGCACGCCGCACATCACCCATCACACTGTACACAGCACGCACCACACAACACCCAGCACCCACTGTGTGATGCACACCATACATCATGTATCACGTGTCACACATCACCCGTCACCCATCACACATCACCCGCCACACATCACACATCACACATTGTGTGGCACCCACCATACTGCAGACACCCCGTATCACACATCACGACTCACCCATCACACATCACACATCACATCACACACCACACATCACACATCACACCTCACACATCACGCATCACACATCACATGTCACCCTCCACACACCACACAACACACACCACATAACACACATCACACAACACATGCCACACACCACACATCATACATCACACAACACACACCACGCATCACACACCACACAACACACATCACACATCACACATCACCCATTGTACGGCACCCACCACACAGCACACACCACACAAACCACAACACACATCACACATTACCCGTCACCCATCATACAGAGCCCACCACACAGCACACATCACACAACACACATCACACATCCAGCTGACCCCTTCAATCACCAGACGAACGCCCGGCCACTTCCCGTTGAATCGATCGCCCGTAGACGTCATTTTCTCCCGAGCAGACAACATTTTCGCCATAGCAGAAACAGACGACCGTGGAGAAAGCAGGCAAGTTTCCGCGGCAAATGAGTGAAACGCCCAAAATGCTTCCACTCCAGCCCTGACCGCTTATCTGCGTCTCAGGGAATCAATTCCGCCTCATTTTGGAAAGCGCGGGAAATTGGAAGGAAGATGGAAAATACGCCGGCAAACACTTGCCTCGTTTATTGTGTTCTTGATTGTCAATTTAATCGCGCCGTTTTTATTGTTGTTTTGTTTTTGTTTGTTACTGTCTTTTCTCCAATCGGAATTCACATCAGGACGTTTGCAGGCTTGGTCCTCGTTGGTTCCATGGTGGTGTCAATTTTAGGAATTTATTATGGAATTATCGAAGACCTATCATTATTATTACCATCATCATCATTATCAACATCATCACCACCATTAGTATCACAATCATCATCATCATACTCATCATCATGATAAGCATCATTATCATCAATATTATCCCTATTATTATGATCCCCGCTTTATGTTCTCTGGTTTTGTTCATATTACTTTATTATGCCCGGCACACACCTCCCGTAACTAAAACTTAATCACGACCTAAAACTGCCCGTTTCGCGATTAAGTTTTAGTTTTAGTCATTAGGTGTGCGCCCCCATAGCACACCAGAGCATTGCGATTCGCGACTTAAAACTCAGTTTTAGTGCTTAAAACGCTAATCGCAAGACATTCGAAAAATGAATCGGCCAGTTTTACGTCGTGAAACGGGATGCATCGGGTTGTGAAACTCAGTCAGTTTTCGCGCGTGAATCGTATACAGGAGGTGTATGCCGGGCATTAGTTGTCTTGTCTTCACGATGGAAGGAATGAGTTAATTTCCTATGATTTCGAATGTGGCTCCTAATCGTCACTCTAAAGGATAATTAATATACTCGGCAGTATTTATCATCAACCTGCCCTCTGGTGACAGCGTCAATAACTAATGTTGTTCTCCCTGTGCAGCATGCTATATGAAAAAGGTGTTATAGAGGATTTCCACCACGAACCCGTACTCTAAAATCAGTGTGAAGATTAACACTGGGCGGCATACTTTGAAGGAAACACATAATAGGTGATTTCCACTGCCAGTCCACCTTGTAGTGGCACTGGGGGAATAATAGAGGATTTCCACCACCCCTGATGATTATGGCAGTAGTACGAGTGTGGGTATCAGCTCACTGTGTATCATACTTCGTTAAATACGCATTTATAGATTATTTCTACCACGAAGCTGCGTGCGCTCTGGTGGAAGTTGCAATAACTAATATTTACTGTGGCAGTATACCATGCAAGATGATGGAAAATGTATTATATGGGATTTCCATCCCCAACCTGCCTCCTGATGGGTGTGGTACGAACTACTGTCGGCGGTTGTTATAAGGTCACTCTGCATATTCAGTGGAAAAGTTCTATTGATAAGTTTTACTCTGCTTCTCATTGAACAGTTTGATTAGCCGGCAAGTAGATATGACTCACAACGCTAACCATGTTTTCAGTGGTTATGTGGTGTTCTCTGTGGCGGAGTGGTTAGAGTGTCTGACTTTTTTCTAGGTCAGTCTCCTAATCGGAAGGTTGGTGGTTCAATTCCATGTGCCAATTTGGATATCCACTGCTGTGTATAACTTACAACATCCTCAAAGGCCAGTTGCTCTCATACTGGCTATGTGGTGTGGGAGGTGAAAAATCTCTTGGGTCGGTAAAAGTGTAGGCTGGGGCTTTCTATCCACAAACTGTCTAATGGTGAAAACAAGTCTATTCTGACTTATCCATGATAGGCAGTATACATCTTCAAGAGAAAAGAAATGTGTTGTACTAATGCATACCCAAATCAGCAAATGGGACTATCAGACAAAAACTGCGAACAATCACTCAAATGAGGATCTAATAAACAAGCATTTAATGACGGCATTTGTATGGAATAATACTTTTTTTTTTAAACCTGCAGTCTCCGATGTTTTTCACCCACACTATTCCTTTAGAAATTGTATATATATGGGATCATAGGTCACCCATATTTCCCCATAATAAGGCTATCCTGATTCCCACCTGACGGTTCATATCGGAACTAGACACAAGGCAGCCCCGTAGCGGACGGCTTGGAAACTCAATCAGTGTGACGTCATGAGCCGTGATAGGGCGCAGGCGGCCTCAGGACCTGCCTTCATCACGTGAGTTACTTCGCTGAATGTCTGTCTAGTAGATGGTATCGGTTCGGTGTGGAAAGTGGAAGTTAATTAGCATGAAGTGGATAAAAGGACACAGATGGTTTCCCATAATAGGGGGGGGTAGCCCGCCGGCATTTCACTTTCTACTCTTACTCTGTCCGAATCTATGGCTCACTGGCCGGTCATCATAGAGCAAATAGACATGGTCCTTTGACACAACTCTCCCCATTTCTCTTTCCTAAAGTCTGCCCTTTCGATTTCTCCCAGGCACACTTCTTCCCCTGAACAGGGTAGTTGTGTTCTTGGGTGGGGCCCTTCACCTTTACAATTTGTCTGTCTTGTTCTCATTGCTGGAACCTCTGCTGCTCCCATCTTTACCCGCCTTCCTCGAATCCCTGCTGCTGACCGAATTCAAGTGCTCAACTACACCTACGGCTCAACTACCACCGGAACGAAGAGATCCGCTGCTGCCCCTATGCCTCACCGTTACAACATTGTGAAGATGTCCCCAGCTTCTACAACACTCCCTACTGAAGTTAAGTCTTCAACCAAAGATTGGGCCGATTTATCGGAGCCTCTCTACTAATGTTGCAGTTCTGCAACCAGTTACCGTTGTAAGGTTACAAACACTCCCAATCGTCTTCATCCCATAATAGTAGTTTTGTCAATGTTTCTAAAGCGCCTGTCACACCATACTGGACTGAGTACCGGAGACCACCGGACAAAGAATTTTCTAGTCCAGTGCTCTCCGGTACACAAAATGTATCGAAATGTATCGAAATGGAGCGGAATTGTGTCAATTGCCGCCGGGCGACTGGACAAGTACCGTACATGTACTGTACGTGTACCAGACGAGAACCGGACGAGAACCGGACATGTAAAGGATGGATACTGGATGGGTACCAGACATGTACCAGACAAAACTGAGAAACCGGACACCAACGGATGGGTACTGGACATGTGCAGATGGGTACCGGATGGGTACCGGATGGGTACCGGATGGGTACCGGACATGTACCGGACAAACCGGACACCAACTGGACACGTCAGTCCGGTGGTGTCCGGTAGAAGTTTTGTGCATGTTCAAAACTTGTACCGGACACCACTGGACACCGCCGGATGGGCACCGGACATGTACTGGACATCGCCATACATTACCGGACAGTGCCCAGTTCTCGTCCGGTTCCCCAGCCCTGTGAGATGTGACTGGGCCTTTAGATTGTGTTCTAAACGAGAATCGTCTCCAACGAGGAGAAGAAATAAAGGATGGAATCTGGTTTCTCCTAAATATACCATTCTTCAGTACCATAGGAAGGGCCACTTGAAGAAAACACATAACAATCACTCAAATGGGGATCTAATAAAAATGCATTTCAGGACGACATTTATATGAAGAAAAACTATTTTTTTAAACCTGCACTCTCCGATGTCTTTCCCCCCACAAAATCCGAAATGCGCCAACATTCGGATATTACTCATATTTGTAAACACATGTTTTAATATATCCAGTTACGTGATCTTATTTAATTTGTTTCTTTAGTCATGACCACTCAATGTCAAGTGGAAATAAACCATTGCATCCTGTTAATGTGCCTTTAAGAGTCCGGCGCCGTCCAGGCTCTGCCCCGGATGTTTTAAAATGTTTAAAACATCCGGGTGGTCCGGGGGATTTTGCGATCCGGGCTCAATCCGGCCTGATCCGGCCTGATCCGGGGGTGGTCCGGGGATGGTCTGGGTATTTCGGGGGTGGTCGGGTGGACTGGGCCTGTCCAGGGGTGGTCTGGGGTCATTTTGAGCCACGGTTTGACCCGGACAATCCCCAGACTATCCAGGACTACCCCCGGCCTAGCCACGGACCACTCCCGGACTGCCCCCGTAAGACCGGGGGTGATCCAGGATAGTCTGGGGGTGGTCTCCAGCAGTCTGGGGTTGGTCCGGCCTCGTCCGGGGCCGGTCCAGCCCAGTCCGGGGGCAGTCCGGGGGTGGTACGGGGCGGTCCGGGAAAGTGTGACTGCGAGGCAAAAATCGACGAAAACAGTGAGTTTATCCGTGGCGGTCCGGGACAGTCCGGGCCATTGGTCCATGGGTGGTCCGGCTCAAAATCCGGGGCTCGTCCGGCTATGTGTGACTGGGGCTTCAGGGTTATTACACAGTGCTGCTTCATGGAGTTATACCCTCGGGCCATTCATTATCTCCTAGTATAACATATGGCGATAATTTAATACTATGTTCACAAGATTAGCCCCACGTTCGGCTTTCCTTTCAACGACGTAAACCATATCCCTCACCCGCATGACCCTATCCCCCCCTCACTTCCCCTCCAACCTCTCCCTCAAGTCACCCTCCCATACACACTTTGTACACCCACACGCAACACTATCAATCAATCTATAATAACCAAGTTAATACCAGGCGCGGTGGTCTAATCGGTAGAGCGCGGGCCTCGCGTGTGGAAGGTTGGGAGTTTGGTTCCTGATCGCGTCAAACCAATGGCTTTAAAATTGATACGTGTCACTTCCTAGCCTGGCGCTCTGCATTAATAGGATAGCACAAGGACTGGTTAGCTCAAAGTCAGGATAATGTAAGTGAGTGGGATATCAGGTGGTCTGATTTCCCAGTGGGGCAGCATTATAACATCGCCGTGAGTGTGCACTGTCACAAGTCGGTACCCATCCTGATATGATGTTAAATTTGCCAGATCATCAAATTGCTAATTGTACATCTTTTGCGGTTCAGGTGTTTTTGTGTGTTTCTTTTTTATATATATTTTATTTTGTTTGTTTTCTCTCATGCCTCATATCACCCGTCTCATCTTCCATAAAATTCACAAATCAGTTAATTTGATATGTAAATAGTTCTAAGCACCATCTGGCCTGGATTGTAGGGCATCACGACTCAGGTTCCATAAGTGACCTTGATGCTCTACAATTCCATGTATTAGCTTTCTTCTGCCCTCAATACAAATATTTTTTAAAAAGTACATAAAACTCCAACAACCAACCAACCTCCTCTCCCCCAACTCACCTCCCCCCCACCCTCCTACCTCCTTGTACACCCACACCCATCACTATCAATCAAGCTATCATAACCAAGCTAATAGGCACGGGAGGATAATGATAATATACGCCAGACAGGCTGCTTTGCAGCATCGTGTACATTTCATTGCCCTGGTCCTGCTCAATTTACAAGCACAATTAATCGTCATGTGACGTCATTGGTGTAAAGTGAAGACATGGAATATTCAGGGGGTGCGGGACACAGCTCAGGCGGTAGCGTGTCCAACTGTGAAGGTGTCGGTCATCCACTTGATCCTGCTCAGTGGACTGATTTGCAGTTTGGGCTATTCTCCGTTCCAACCAGTGGTCCACAACTGATTCATCAAAGGTTGTTGTATGTGCTGTCGTGTCTGTGGGAAAATGCGTATAACAAAAACCTTGCTGCTTATCGGAATACATATCCTATGTGGCAGCAGCAGGTTTCCTCCAAAGAAATATGTCTATGTTAGAATGACCATATGTTTGATGCCCAATAGTCAATGGTATGGAAATCAATGTGCGCTAGAGGTGTCATTACATAAAATAAGCTTTTTGGAATATTCAGTGAATCCGTCTTGCAGGGTATAGGGACAGGGGAAGTGAAAAAGGCACCCAGAGGTGGGAAGAGAACATGAGGGAATGGAGAGGTTTGGAGTTTGGCGAGTCCCAGAGGGCACTTGAGAACTGGACGGAGAAAACTGGTTGTAGCGCCACCTGTGGTCCTGCAATGACCTTTTCGGTTAGGACATTGTAGATTTAAAAAATATTTTATTGAGGCTGTATTTATACTGTCCATAGCATGTAAGCCCGGGTATTCAGGCTTGTTTTCAATGCTGGCCAGCTGTAGTGTTGGTGTTGTCTTACCAAACAGTAACTGCTGATAAGTTATTTGATTGTATGCATTTCAGTAGCAGATAGATAGTCTGTTGGTACGCTTAGTAGCCTATGTTAGTTTTTGTTGGGCCCTCTTGGCATTATATTTTTGTTCTATTCTTATTACTATGTCAGTTGTTTTCTTAACGTTCTATGTTAGTGTTTTGGGGTTTTCTTGGGAAGAGTTTTCCGCTTTTTTTCTACTTAATTCTATACTAGCCTATTTTATGTACATGTCCATAGGCTTGTACGTAATAGGTGGTTGAGTTATGTTTGTTTGAATTTGATTTATATTGTTGTTGGATATGTTATCTGGCTTTTATATTTCTGGTTATCCCGCACAGGGCTGTCCAGTTGGTGGGCCGTGACATATCACCTGCCCCCTTGTGGTGCAGTTTAGTTGGGGTTCCCAGTTTTTATTTTGCACAGATATTTTTTGTATGTTTTTAGGTCAGGGATTTGTCTTTCTTTCACCATTCGCACATTCCATGCCGTTGCGGCCATTTCCAGTGTGCTCCTTTCATGGGCTTTGAAGATAATGTTGATGATTATGGTAATGATGATGATACTCAATAAATACTATCGGTACGCATTGCTAGATGAGGCCTACTGAGCTTTTGTTTTGTTTGTTTATGAAAGAAAATGGCACAATATTTGTCTGCTTGTTAAGTGGATGTCACACCTCACCGGATTGAGCAATGGGCAGAATTGTCTAGTCTGGTGGTGTTTGGGCGGGATAACCATCAACATGTATTAAAATGTGTCAAAATGTTGCGATATTGGGTCAAAGGCCACTGGACGAACGGACATGAAACGGACATAAAACGGACATGAAACGGACACGAAACGGACATGAAACGGACATGAAACGGACATGAATGGGAAGCCAACAGAGTGGAGTAAATGGACTCAAACCGGACAAGAAACGTAAACGTCATCCATTCCAAGTTTTGTGCATGTTCAAAACTTGTACGGACACAAACCAAAATTTGCTTGATATCAACGGACTTTGTTTGGGTTCTTTCCATTTCCCCCAATCCGGTGATGTGTGACAGGGCCTTTAGGGTTTTACACTCTCAGTACATGCAAGGGTATATCAGGATGGATACTGATTTGTGACAGTGCGCACACATTAGCATCTATATTGTGCCCCCCCCCCTCCCCCCAACCCAACCAGGATACCACCCTACTGGTAACATGACGCGATATCCGATTCAGTAACATTATCATGTTACTTAGAAATGAATCCCTTTTCCTACATTCCTTGCCTGTGAGGATAGTGTAGAGTACTACACTTGTCCCCTTAGAATTGTAAATCGTGTACATGTCTTATGCCCACAAGCCGTTTAATGCTTGCAATTACATAATACAGGCAATGCACTTCCATGTGCATACACATGGCAGGTTCAACAATCAAACAGAATATAGCGTGTAGAGGATCATGTGTTGTGGACTTGATGAAAATGGAAAATATTGTGCCTAGCACAGGATTCAAACCGACACTTCCTGCCTGTCCGGGGCTAGCATGCTAAAGCCCCAGTCACACCTAGCCGGCGAGGGATTTTTAGGACCTCCCACGACCATGCATGGACTGTATGGTATGGAGCAAATCAGCCTTTGATGACGCTGTAAGTTATACACAGTGGTGGAAATCCAAATTGGCAGAGCTGGGGGCACGGGGAATAAAACCGCCGACCCTCAGATAAGGAGTCTGACCTAGAAAAAAAGTTAGACACTCTAACCATTCTAGCCACTCCGCCACAGAGAACGCCCTTAGAATTGTAAATCGTGAACATGTCTTATGCCCAAAAGCCGTTTAATGCTTGCAATTACATAATACAGGCAATGCACTTACATGTGCATACACATGGCAGGTTCAACAATCAAACATAATATGGCTTGTATAGGATCCTGTGTTGTGGACTTGATGAAAATGGAAAATATTGTGCCTAGCACAGGATTCAAACCGACACTTCCCGCTTGTCCGGGGCTAGCATGCTAAGCATTACACTGGCTAGGTCCCCTATTGCTATCACCATACACATGCCTGCATGTCAATGTGTTTCCTTGCCTGCCTGAGCGGTCAGTGCAGATTACTGCCCAAGCAAGGATTGTCACCAATTGTGTGGGAGTCAGGAAGGAAGTTCAACTGCATTGGAGGTGAAGGTCATAGACATAAGAGATAATGACTTGACTCCACCTCGTGGGGAAACAACATATTAATGGTCACGAAATCCCGATATCAAAAGTAGTATTTTGTCATTTAAAGCTATTACTTAGATTTAATCCGAGATATCCAATGTATATACCTGTGCAGTTATTAAACATTTATAGCTGCATTTAAGGGACTAATACATAAATCTAATAAGGTCTGATCCGTATTGCTGAAGCCTATGGTGTCTAGATTTGTGATATGCCTGCAGAAATTAATTGTCCATGGTGTCAGTTCAAATATCTCAAGCTTCACCCATAAACCATCCAATCTACAAAAAAAGCAAAGTAGATTACCCATCTTATTTAATTCAAATAGATGCCAGAACTTCAGAGCCATCGGAAAATGCAGGATTTCAACAAAAGAATCCTTCCTGATCTATCCTAATCCTCACTGCTCCTTCCTCATCCCTTCGGACTCTATCCTGCCTTCTCCTTCTACGCCCTCTCTGCTCCCTCCTCCTGTTCCATCTTCTCCCTGTCCCTTGCTCCATCTCCCCTTGCTTCGCTCCTTCCTATCCCTCCTCATCCCTGCTCCTCTCCCTTCCGCCTTCCTCGTCTCCAGCTCCCCATCCCTTTCCTTTCCCATCCGGCCCTCCTCCAACCCCGAGGAGTCCCTCCCCTCCCTTCCCTGACCAGTCGGCAAGGCCGAATGAGTTTAGCGTCCGTCTCCCGTTTTGGTAGATCGTGCAATCCGAACCCATTGATTTGAATCCTAGTCGAATCAAACCAACCACTTAAACCTTGATACTTCCTAGCCAGGTGCTCGCCATTATTAGCATAGGACAATGACTGGTTGGCTCAGTATCAGGATAATGGAGTGGGATATGGTACTGACAGCCTGGTCTCCCAGTGAGGGCATCAGTATAAAATCGCCATGAGTGCACACTGTCGCAAGATGATGCCCGTCCTCATATGACCATATATGTTGCCCGGACGTAAGACTCCAACAACCAACCACTGCCCACCCACTTGCTTCCCATGCTACTCACGTCTTTCCCGCCATAATGACACCCCTTCTCAATCCCTCTTATTTCTCCTCATTCGCTATCATTCACTCTCCTTCCCTCTCATTCACTCACATCCCCTCACATTCCCTCGGATTCGCTCTAATTAGCTCTCCTTCGCTCTCATTCCCTCTCATTCCGTCTCATTCACTCTAATTAGTTCTCATTCGCTCTCCGTCCGTCTCATTCCGTCTCATTCCCTCACATTCCCTCTCATTTGCTCTAATTCGCTCTCATTCACTCTCAGTCTGTCTCAATCCCTCTCATTCCCTCACATTCCCTCTCATTCACACTAATTAGCTCTCATTCGCTCTGATTAGGTCTCATTCCCTCTCAGTTAATCCCATTCTCTATCATGCCCTCACCTTCCCTCTCGTTTGCTCTAATGAGCTGTCATTCCCTCTCAGTCCGCCTCATTCCCTCTCATTCCCTTGCATTCCCTCTCATTCCCTCTCATTCGCTCTCATCCATCTCATTCCCTCTCATTCCCACTCAGTACGTCTCATTCCCTCTCATTCCCTTACATTCCCTCTCATTCCCTCTCATCTCATTCGCTCTAATTATCTCTCAGTCCACCTCATTCCCTCTCATTCCCTCTCATTCGCTCTAATTAGCTATCATTCCCTCTCAATCCGTCTCATTCCCTCTCATTCCCTCTCATTCACTCTAATTAGCTCTCATTCCCTCTCAGTCCGTCTCACTCCGTATCATTCCCTCACATTCCCTCGCATTCGCTCTAATTAGCTCTCATTCCCTCTCAGTCCATCTCATTCCCTCTCATTCCCTGAAATTCCCTCTCATTCGCTCTAATTAGCTCTGATTAGCTCTCATTCCCTCTCCGTCCATTTCGTTCCCTCTCATTCCCTCTCATTCCCTCTCATTCGCTCTAATTAGCTCTCATTCCCTCTCAGTACGTCTCATTCCCTCTCATTCCCTCACATACCCTCTCATTCGCACACATTAGCTCTCATTCCCTCTCAGTCCCTCTGATTTCATATAATTCCCTCTCATTCCTTCTCGCTTGCATTCACCTCCCTCCACCACCACATACCTGGCTTCCTTCCACCACTATTGCCTTCCTCAGAACCCACCAAGCTATTTCCCGTCCTGATATGACCTTAGGATGTAAAACAACAACAAACAAACAAACAAACCAAGCTATTCCCACACCCTGAGACATACTACTTCCCCTCATACCCTCATCCTTACTCCTTCCCCACCCCCTAAGCCTTAGTACTTCCCCACCCCTACACACCCTCCTCTCCATTCTTCCTCTCAAGGGCGTCCCACATCGGCGACCTGGGTCTTACCTCATCAGCCGCCGGGAGGGGGCGCCGCTGGCCCGACTCATTGGTTGTTAGCCCCGGACCTGTTTCTAACGAGCGTTTCCATTGGCCCACAACCCGACCTGCATATATAACAGCCCATTTGATTGGATACAGCCGAGGTTTTCGCGCTAAGGGTTGAACAGGCCTCTCAGACTTCCTTGGCAAGGATTGGTCATGGTTGATAGCCACTCTCCAAACACGCCAACCCCCTCCTACCCTCCCACACCCACCCACCCACCCACACAATCACACGCAGTCACACAGACACTCCTCCTTAGCTCTTTCAATTCAGAAGCAAGAGAATCAACACTAACTAAGATTGCACTTTTTTGTTGCCGCTTGTTGTCACATTCCTTGATTAAGCTGGGAACAATTTCAATCGTGGACAATTGCTCTGCTGACACAAAATCACACACACTCCGGCATCGCTCTTTCAATTCATAAGCAACATAATCACCTCTAAAAGTCCAGAGTTTTTGAGCTTGTTATCACATCCCTTGATTAAGCTGGGAACAATTTCAATCGTGGAAAATTGCTCTCCCCCACACAAAATCACATTACCGCAGATGACACTGTACAATGAACTGCTAACCACAGCAGTAGTTATTGATACTGCCGTTAGAGGGCGAGGTGTTCATTGAAATCCTATAACCAGACAGGATGGCCGAATGAGTTGAGCGTCTGTCTCCCATTGTTATAGATCGTGGGATCATAGGTTTGAACCCTAGTCGAGTCAAACCTATTACTTAAAAATGTATACTTGTCGCTTCCTAGCATGGCACTCCGCATTATTAGTATTTGTGCAAGGAGCAGTGGAATGAGGAAGACCGATCATCCATGATTGGAATTGCCCCCTTCTTAAAGCTGCATAGTCCGATGAAAACATCAAATTTTCACAACCGAAACAATTATCTAGATTTGATTCTACATATCTAACTTAGATACTGATGCACTTATTAAACATTTACTGGCACATAGAAGGGACGACTGAGTCAATTACTAGAACCTGTTACTACAGAAGCCTATGGTGCTAGAGTTTTGGCAAGCTTGCCAACATTAATTTACAATGGTTCCATTTCAAATATCTCAAAAGTTTGCGATTTAACATAAAAGTTGCTTCAGACTAAAGTAAGGTAGATTATAATGAACAACCTAATATGTCTATCTCAGAAAATCAGAGAAACTCAAAAGCATCGGACTGTGCAATTTTAATCAACTAATCTACCAACAAACAAACAAAATATATATAAGACCTCTAACCCAGAGCATGATGCACTTTGCGCTGCTACCCACACACTTTTGTTTTTTTTGTAAATATTTTATTCATCTGAATACGTATTTTGTCTTCCAGACATTGGAGTGATTGCATTTGATCTGTACATAGTGGACGTGGAGTGTGTTGCATTGTGTGCAGCACAACCCATTCTGAACATAAAAAGAAAGTGGGGGAGCAGCCTATGCTGCATAGTGTACAGCATAGGTACTCAACATAGTGCAAGGCATATGCATCAAAATAGAGTCTGCAGTAATTTACACTAGTGGTTAAATTGTATGCTGTGTTTGTATGTCAGTTAGATTTGGTTTTAATAACGCTTAGTCTTTTAATAGTGCCATGTTGTGCATGTATAGTTGTTTATATTGTGTGCATTTCTGGTTGAAGATGTAGTTATTCAGTGGTGGCAATGGGTCTCGAGTAGTGGCAGTGGGTCTTGAGTCATTGAGTTATAATAGTTGTTTGTCAAATATGGATGGGGGTCAGGGGAAGGGGTCCATGGGCAGGGGGCGGACATGCAGGGATAGAGCAGGCACAAGAGATAACTGCAATCAGAGGGAAGGTTACTAGTACAAATCTTCTATATGTCGGGGGACATGTTGCAGGGTGAACAGCAGTTCTTGTCACTGCCATCAAAGAGTAGGCTTATGGTCCAAATCCTCTATATAAGACCTTTTACAAAAGTCATGTTTTGCAGTGAGTTGCTACCCACAAGAGCAGTTCTAGAAAATTCCCATCTCTCAGACAAATAGCCGCATAGACAGCTAGGCATGGATTGGTCCATTTCATTGGAGAGTCTAGGCAGTGTAGGGGTTAGCATGGCATCGCTCGAATGGCAAGAAGTGTGGGTTCTAATCCAGGTCCAGCTATGCCATTTCCCATTTTCATCACCATCATGACAATATGTAATTGTCCATGTTGCTGGTAACACGCATAATTCAAAACCCTGACTACGGGCTTGATATTATGAATACCATAGATACAGTTCATAGCGCGCGTCGCTATGTACAAAGTTAACTTCCGGTAGTAGATTCAAAGGCTAGTCCAGTCCTTACCTGGCCACCATCGACGATGGATCATTGAGTTTCAATAAGAAATGTGTCCATCCCACACACCATTACTCTAGAGTAGTGCAGTTGATAGGGCTGAGAGATTATGGTTCCTATGACCTAGAAATTAATGTTGCTGTGTGACATAAAAGTGCGAGTGTGTGTGAGTGTGCCAGATGTGAGCTGACCGTGTGACCGTGATCTGCCTTAGTTGTTGCCTCATGTCTTCAATTTTCAAGCCTCCTCAAAAGAAATGAATATAGTTGTCTTCAGTGATTTATCATACGATTATTATGATAGTACAATCATAGATATGCTCCGCACATAAGTAATGAAATATTACAATAATAGATCTATATAGATATCTGACCTGCACATATGTAATAAACATCAGAAATATGATAGTTTCATAGGTTGTACTACGTGAGATTAGATAGAGTAGTTAAAGCTAATAGTCTCAATTGTACTATTGCGTATAGCTGATATGGAAGATGTTCACAAACGTGTAGGATATAAGACTTTTGTAAAAATTTATTAAGCTTGATTAATAAATGTATTAGCCCAAAAAATTATTATCTGTGTCTGGTTTTGAATTATATAGTTATCTAGGTCATTGCTTAGCTTAGACAACTTTGTGTCTTTATTGGATTATGTAGCCTTAATGCAGCAACCAAATATCAATTGCAGACTAAAAGCAATAGAGATTACACATGGCTGCTTCAGACAGGGCAACCATTCTCAGCTTTTCCAACCAGTGGAAATGGATCACGTTTCACAACCCTCCGTTCCGATAAATAATTACAAAGAAGGTAGCGCTCGCATTTGACGGTGATTAGTCACATCTGGTGGAAGAACGGGTATGGGGTAGCCTGCGTTCCTGTCGGTATTGAGTGAGCTGCTCCTAACAACAGTGCAGATCGCTGCTAACAAGCAAATCCTCTAATTCAGGCAAAAGTTTAAGTCTGCACACAGGATTCAGTGTTTATAACAGGGGAGAATTCCAAATTGAATTTCACATTACACAATTCACTGCACACACATCGAGTGTATGCAACTGTTTCCACTTTGTGTATTCCTTTATGCTCAACCATATTTATTCATGTCATAACTGCTAGTAGTATAGCTAGACTAGAGTTAGGGTGATGCTTTGAGAATATCACTTAACATACATATATATACAATGGCAAGTATAATGTTTAAAATACTCCGTTCTCTGCTCATCAAGGAGTCTGTAAGCAATATATAAATATATTGGCACACTGAACAGTCCGGAAAATAATGACATTACTTCTTTACCTGGCCTCACATATAGTGAGATTAAACACAATTTACCAAAGAAAGAGTAAATATCTTTAACAAGTATAGGCAAGTCCTGAAAAAGGATGAAACTATTACATGATGTTAACACTAAGAAGCATTGATTACATTAACATTATATTTATTTATGTGTATGTCCCGTTACGTTCTAGTCTCCTTCACTATATATTTATTCATCTTTAATATCCATATCAATCTCTACTTGTCTGTGTACATGGGATGTCACCTGGACAAAAGAATTAAATTAAATGTGATACACCCCATTACCCGCCAAACCTCATATCTGATTTTATTTTGCAATGCCCCCTGGTGCCATTGTGTTGTAAACAAATGAGCGAAGGTCTGCGAAGCCTCCTTGCTGATCAGGCATGAATGGCATCTTTCGGATACGCTGTTCCATGTGTCTATGCAATAAATTCCGTATGATGCATGAAAGCGCTTTTGTTCCAACTCGGCCCCCAATCCAGAATGGATCTCGACAGATAAATTAATCTTCAATTATGCGAAGGGCCTTTATCCGTCCGGGTCCTGTCTCTTCTGGTGTCATCCAGAAGCATTCTCTCCCAATGTTCATCGATCACACTCAGAAGGATCCGATTGAAGTGTGATGATATTTATTGACATAATAATAATGCCTGTTCTATTGCTCCTCGATCACAGTCAGAAGGATCTGATTGAAGTGTGATGATATTTATTGACATAATAATAATGCTAGTGTTCATTGATCGCATTCAGAAGGATCTGATTGAAGTGTGATGATATTTATTGACATAATACTAATGCTGTTTTTCATTGATCACACTCAGAAGGATCCGATTGAGGTGTGATGATATTTATTGGCATAATAATAATGCGATGTCGCTTAGGAAATATCAGTTCTCATGCAATTACTGAAGTTAACCTACATTGAGTCTCGTCAGCACTTGGGTGTGCGATGCTCACTTGGGGAATATGAGGTGCCATAGACATCCTGAGGTTAAATATTCTGATATACGGCAGCGGGGGGGGGGGCTATTATGTGAGGTGTTATTCATATACCTCGCCAAGTGAGTTTGTATGTATATGTATGTATATGTATATATGTCATGGTTGGGTTATAACTGAGTTCATGTGGATGACATAGTGACTGCTGGCAGATCGAGTGCAGTGGCACTCAGGACCTGGCCCTTCTGGCTGAGTAGGGGTCAACATAATCCTATAGAGGTCAACACAATCAGGCTGTGAGGAGCAGCCAGATCAAGGTTTGTGCTGGCCAGGCAGCCACTGGTGGTGGGCACACACCCATTTGTTAGTGGGACTGGAAATGCTGTTCTCCTATTGAGTGACAGGGGTGGTGTAACACCCTACCAGGGAACCTATGTTCTATAAAATAAAGATAGAAGGCTTGCCTTCCCTTACTATCTTCACTCTTACTTTCTCTTTCTTCTTGTCTCTAACGTATTTCCCTACAGCCTACTTGCACAGCCACAGATCCAGCTACCAACTCTACACTCAGTAATTAGGACATAACACCCCAACAAACATGCATCAGTACATGGATGGATAATCTGGGAATACTATATAAGCTTCATGTGTCTCGATACAGCCCTATATCCTGCCCAGTCAGGAGATAAGACATAATTGAGCTTCGTCAGTAATTAGAACATGAAGCATAGTTTGAGAGTAACGGTATGGTGTAACATGTCAGCGTTTACAAATATATATTATGCAATTCTTATATATTCCCATGTTCTTAGTTGGTGGTAAGTCTTAGTTAGGAGCATGTCAGCCTCTTTGACAATGTGAACTCTTGTGTTATGTGTTGTAATTAAATTGGAACAGGGTTGTGGGGTTTGGTAGTGTGATAGCCCACAGTCTTTCACACTGCGACACACTCACAGAAGAATGCCAAGATTAAGTAACAATATGCTTCAACTGGTTTATTACAAAGTCTATCCGCTCTCCGTGGTGACAACAGTCAACTGACCCGCCCCCTAACTCGCTAGGTCCCACATCGCCTCCACAGTTGGGTGGGGGGTGTGCTAGCCACACATAGTAGAGGGCAGCCCCGTTGGGGCCATGCCCGGTGGCTAGCCTGCCATCACCTAGCGCAGTTCAGTGTAAATGCGTAGGTGTGCAGCGTAGTGTCTGCCATCACCGCATGGTAGTAGAGCTCATGTACAGACTACTACAGTAGTTAAGACCAATGTCTGTATGGGCTGCATTGATTGCGTTTGTGCTAGTTGAAGCCGGCTGGAATTCTAGGAATGCCGGTCCAGACTTGTTGTAGGCAAGTGAGGCTGATTCTGTCCCAGATTGTGGTAGGATATGTGGGAGAGAGTGCCTAGTGGAACATGATAGGATGAGAGTAGAGATACAAACCAAAGGAGGACACTGACCAGGCCAGAGCTAGACCAATCTATGAGGTAAAGTAGAGAAGTGTGATTGTGTCGGAAAAGTGTGAAAGATTTGTGGAAGCATGACTGTTATTCTGTATTGTCGAGAAATAATCATCATCTTACTAGAATTACTGGTTTGCCTTTACTATGCATGAATGTTGATACTGACTATACAGGTTGGTTTGTTGGATGGTTGTTAGAGTTTTACATCCTGGCAAAATCTAAGGTCATATCAGAACAGGACTACTTAGGTGACCGAAACAAAATCATAGATTTCTAAAGTAGTAAATCGCCCGTAGTTAGTACTTGATGTTGTCTCTAAAGCTACGATTCCTTATATGCGAATTTTGTTTATGCGGTGTAGATATATGCCAACCCCCAACATTTGTTGGGTTTTCCTCCAAATTTGTGAAGGAACAGTATTGGTTTCTATGGCAAATGCAACAGTATTCACATTCGCATGCCACACCGATCAGTCCATGGGTCGATCCATTTGCCGCATTTGCATTCGCATTTACATTCGCATTCACATTCGCATTCACATTCGCATTCACATTCGGATGTATGGAAGCACCAGTATTCATGTACACGCTTTTCGATTTTTATTCACATTCGCATTCGCATTCGCATGCCGCATACTGCGTATAAGGAATCTTAGCTTTATGCTTGAGTCTAGGAAGCAGAACACAATGTGTGATTAGGTGTGGGTGAGCATTTTGGTTTCAGTGATTATATAAGTGGTATACCGAGTAGTATATACACCAGGACATTTCCTCAGGCGATCAATAATGCAAAGTACATGTAAGTAGTATATAGTTGAGGCGTTGACTCGGGCAAGGCGGACACGGAAGTAGGTCGTGGGGGAAAAGGTTTGGCTTGGGTGTAGGAGTTTTCCGTCCTGGCAACATCTAAGGTCATATCGCCACCAGTCGGAAATCAGTCCGCCGGCACTATGACCCGATATCCCACTCAGAATCATTATCCTGATACTGAGCTAACCAGTCCTTGCCCTATCCTATTAATGTTGAGCGCCGAGTTAGGAAGCGACAAGTTTCAATGTTGTTAGTCCTTGGTTTGACTCGACCGGGAATCGAACTCCCGACCTTACGCATGGGAAGCCTGCGCTTTACCGATTCGGCTACGGCGTCCGGTAGTAGTAGGGCATGATCAAAGAGAGGACACAGGGGCATACCCCTGAGGGTTACTATCGCCCGCCTAGAACTGGAAAGAGGGTGTGTGGGTGGTGAAAGAGGTCCTGCTGTTGGGGTTGACTGCTGAGAAGTGAGGAGCTCATGTAACAGAGGAGGGAGAGGAGGACTGGGGTTTGAAACCAGGGAATGGTCAGGGGAGTGTAGGTTGAAGGAGTGCAAGGCTGTGTGGGTGTCCTCCGCGAATGAATTATTATTCGTGACTCATAAACCAATAGTGGTTAATTTGATATAGCATGGTCCAGCAAAGCTGAGATGCCCTGCGATATCAAGAGGCGTAATATCCTCATATGATGACTTGCGGATGTGACTTCTCCATGTGGTGGTGGAAAGGAACATGGCTGCCCCTCAGGCACATGCGGTGTCAGATGTGCTGCTAATGGCTTTAGACATTGCCAGTTAGTAACACTTAGACTCCCTTTTAGTATTGCGTCCCCTCAGGGACGGGTCTGTGGATGTTGACACACTGATTTAAGCAGATAGGAGTATCTGATACCAAAACACACAGATACACCCACACCAACACACACATGCACAATCACTCACACCATAAAGCCCTCCTCACACACACTCACAACATCCCTTACAGATAAGGAATATGCCTAATTAGTTTTGGTAGATCATGGGGATCGAACCTGCATATTATTGGATCCCTACACCAGGACACCAACTACGGGTTCGAACCCTAGTCAAGTCAAACCAATGACATAACAAATAATAATATCGGCTTCCTAGCCTGGTGCATAGCATTAATAGGATAGGGCAAGGACTGATTGGCTCAGTGCCTGGATAATGTGACTGAGTGGGTTATCAGGTCATGGTGCTTGTGGCCTAATATCCCAATTGGACAGTACCATAAAGACTACATGAGTGTGCACTGTCACAAGTCAGTACACATCTTGATATGACTTGTTGCCAGGATTTAAACTGAAGCAATCAACTGACCTGATATGTTACCAAGGTCACGCACTGCTTGACTGTGCTGTACTGGGCTGGTGCTGTACTGGGGATGCGCTCTACTGGGGATGTGCTGTACTGGGGATGTGCTGTACTGGGTTAGGTTGTGCTGAGCTGTTCTATCATGTGCTGTCTTTGACTGTACTGTGCTGTACTGTGCTATGTTGGACTGGGCTGGGCTCAGCTTATTGGGCTGGGCTGGGCTGGCCTGGGCTGGGCTGGGCTGGGCCTGGGCTGGGCCTGGGTGGGCTGGGGTGGGGCTGGGCTGGGCTGGGGCTGGGCTGGCTGGGCTGGGCTGGGGGGGGCTGGGCTGGGCGGGGGCTGGGCTGTGCTGGGCTGGGCTGGGCTGCTTCGCTGGGCTGGCCTGGGCTTCCGCTGGCTGGGCTGGGCTGGGCAGGCTGGGCTGGGCTGAGCTGAGCTGAGCTGTGCTGGGCTGGTGTGGCTGGGCTGGGCTGGGCTGGTCTGTGCTTATTGGGTTGGGTTGGAGTAGATTAGGATGTAGCGTGCTGCCCTGGGGCGGGCTGGGCTGGGCTGGGCTGGGCTGGGCTGGGCTGGGCTGGGCTGGGCTGGGCTGGGCTGGGCTAGAATGTAGCATGCTGCCCTGGGGCGGGGTGGGCTGGGCTGTGCTGGGCTGGGCAGGGCTGGGCTGGCCTGGGCCGAGCTGGGCTGGGCTGGGTTGGGGTGGGCTGTGCTTATTTTGTTGAGCTGGAGTGGGCTAGGATGTAGCACTTTGCCCGGGGCTTGGCTGGGCTGGTCTGGTCTGGGCTGGGCTGGGCTGGGCTGGGCTAGGATCTAGTGCGCTGCTCTGGGGCAGGGTGGGCCTGGCTGGCCTGAACTGGGCTATGCATATTGGACTGGATGGGGCTATGCTGTGTTGTGCTCTGCTGTGCTTATTGGGCTGGGTTGTGCTGGACTGTGCTTATTGGGTTGGGCTGGTGTGGGATAGGATGTAGTGTGCTGGCCTGGGGCGGAGCTGGGCTGGGTGGGGCTGGCTGGAGTCACATGGACTGAGCTGGACTGAGCTGGCCTAACCTGGGGTAAGCTAGATGGGACTGACGTCTGAGGTCTGGTCTGCAGCGTGTATGGTGGTGGCCCTGGTATCGATGACCATAGAATGGGGGTCACTAGAGGGGCCA
Source organism: Branchipolynoe longqiensis (assembly GCA_030323885.1). Taxonomy (NCBI): domain Eukaryota; kingdom Metazoa; phylum Annelida; class Polychaeta; order Phyllodocida; family Polynoidae; genus Branchipolynoe; species Branchipolynoe longqiensis. The sequence goes on from CM059189.1 coordinate 2,664,813, forward strand.
GGCCCATATTATTCCAGAAGGCTAGCATTGCGCGCCTGTCAACCTGATTCCATGCGGACATGCGAGAACTCATAGGTGTGGAGAAGCGGTCAGCTTAGTCCGCTTAGATGAGGCAGAGTGTCGGAGTCTGCCTGCATTAATGCATCTCTACTCCATGAGAATAACTACATTAATGCATCCTCACATCCCCACAGCAGAACACCACCTGCATTAATATATCCCCACAGTATGCAACCACATGAAGCAATACATCCGTATCTATATCAGGGCACCACCTGCACCTGCATTAATGTATCCCCACAGCTGGAAACCGCCTGCATTAATGCATCCCCACTCCATGAGTATACATGCACCATTACATTCTCAAAGCAGGAGAACATCTGCATTGATACATTTCGCCAGTAGGACACCACCTGCATTAAGACATCCCCACTGAATGAGAATACCTGCCTTTTTACATTCTCACAGTAGAAGAACATCTGCATTGATACATTCCTCCAATAGGACACCACCTGCATTAATGTACCCTCATAGCAGGCTACCGCATATATTAATGTATAGGCACTGCAGAACAGGTGCTCTAATGCATCCCCAATGCAGGACGTCACCTGCATTAATGCATCCCTACAGTTGGAGAACACCTGCAGTTATGCAGTCATACAGCAGGACACCACCTGCATTAATACATCCCTACATCAGCAAGCACCTTCACTAATGCATCCCCACAGTAGGATACCATCTGCATTAGTGTATCACCGTAGCAAAACACCACCTGCATTAATGCAGCCCTATAGCAGGACACCACATGCATTGCTGCATCCAAACAGGACACAACATGCATTACCATACCCTTACAGTAGAATACAACCTGCATTACCATACCCCTATGTCAAGTTGACGGCTGGCATCTGTGGGTTGAGTAGGCAGGCTATATGAAATCAATACAGGCAAGAAGAGAAAGGAAGAGTATAAAGAATGAAAGCAGAGTGAGAGCTTGCACCTTCAGGTTTATTAGTATATAGTGGTACTTGGATCTGGTATGGCATACCACCTGACCATTATCTCCAATCAGCAACAAGCATTTAGAGTTCCACCAATGAAGAGTAAGCATTCTGGGGACACCATGACTACTGTGATCTACCCACCACCAGCATGCAGTGTGGCTGCTTGGCCTGCACCTGCATGCTGTGTGTCTGGTGATCCATGACTAACAGTTGGGGGGGAGGGGGTAGTGAGTAGAGCTCTTGAGGCTCCTTACACACTATCACTAGTGCCTCATTCACCCTATCTACCTAATACACAATGACTATTGACCACAAGTAAATAATCACCAGCAACTACATAAATACATTCATGCACCTGGCCCTATACATCATTTACATTAATATACCATTTGTACTCCTTTATAGACCATTTGCATTCCCCATCAATGCGTTTTATCGGAATATTTTACACCTACATTAGGACATGGCCTGCATTGTCGTGTCCCTACGTAGAACAGAACCGGCATTACCATACCAGTAGAGTATGATACAGCCTACATTACTGCGCCCCTACAGTAGGACACAACCTGCATTACCATACTGCTACAGTAGGGCACAACCTCCATTACCATACGCCTACTGTATGACATAACCTGCATTGTCATACCAATCCAATAGGACCCCACCTGCATTACCATACCCCTATTGTAGGGCACCACCTGTATTGCCATACCACCACAGTAGTACACAAGCTGCATTACCATACCCCTCCAGTAGGATACCACCTGTGTTACTGTACCCCTATTGTAGGGCGCCCCCTGCATTACCATACCACTAGAGTAGAACATAACCTGCATTTCCGCACTCCTACAGTAGGACCCCACCTGCATTAACATGCCCCTATTGTAGGACACAACCTGTATTACCAGACCACTAAAGTAGGACATGCCCAGCATTACCGCGCCCCTACAGCACGACACACCCTGCATTAACATGTCCCTATTGTAGGCTACAACCTGCATGACCATACCACAACAGTAGGACGTACCCTGCATTACCGCATCTCTACCGTAATACACAACCTCCATTGTCGTACCACTACAGTAGGACACAACCTGCATTTCCAGACCCCTCCAGTAGGACACAACCTGCATTACTGTACCACTACAGTAGGACATCACCATCATTAATGCATCCCCACAGCAGGACACCACCTGCATTAGTTTATTATGTTAATATTAATGACAATCCAGTACACCCGTCCTAATTCAGGTGTGGGGATCGATTTCATCAATACAATAGGTTTAATATGCTATACATGTATTAACTTATATTTGGTGATTATATGCTTATGTAGTATGTAATTCCACCGATCCCTTCCCTACCTTTCACAAGACAAGGAATTACTTCAGATGCAACTCAGTAGGTAGGGATTGTTCTAAGTCGGAGCAGTACATTGAGTATGGAATCGCTTCATGTCAATGATACATGGTCAAATCACATTGACACACCCATACAAGGCCGGTTCTAGTTCTACAGTAAATAGCTAGTAAAACAGGCTCACTGGTGTTCTCCCTTTGCAAAACATCATGTCAGGAATACATTTGGTTGGTTGGTTGTCGGAGTTTTACGTCCTGGCAACATGTAAGGTAATATCAGGACGGCTTGTATCAGTGTGCACTCATGGTGATTTTATAGTGCTGGCTGACTGGGAGACCAGGCCACCAGAACTCATCACCTGCTGTCCCACCCAGTCACCTTATCCTGACACTGAGTCACTGAGTCCTTGCCCTATCCTAATAATGGCAAGCGCCAGGCTATGAAGCGCCAAGTATCAACTATTAAGGGATTAGTTTGACTCGACCAGGGTACAAATCGCATGATCTACCAAAATGGGAGACGGACGCTCAACTCATTCGGCCAGCCCATCTGGATTGGTAAATTCAGATTACCAGACCCATAACACCAGTTGTAGTTCTACAGTGAATAATTAGTAAAGCGAGTCTTACCAGGATGCCTGCCCCATTTGGAATACACATGAGGAATTCACTCGATGCTCTGAATCACGTGGTATATCCGAGTCACGTGGTATATCCGAGTCACGTGGTGTATCAGCGTCACCTTGTGGTTGGTCCTAGATATACATGCCTAATGGATGAGTCGATTGTGCCCATCAATCAGGTTGCCGCACATCACACAGTGGGGGGGGGGGATGCAGACAGTCATTGCTGTCCTGGGGCAAATCAAGTGCAATGTACCCTACCAAAATGTAGGTGAAATGTATCTGAAAGAAAGAAGGTGAAATGTACAGTAAAGAAGCAGGTGACACGTATGTAAAATATCAGATGCAATTGATACTATTAAATGAGGTGCAATGTATACTAATGAAGCAACTTAAATGTACAGTAAAGAAGATACATGTGACATGTACAGATACGAAGATACATGCAAAATGTACAGTACAATATCAGGTGCAATGTACCCTAACGAAGCACCTTAAATGTACAGTAAAGAAGATACGTGTGACATGTACAGACCTGAAGATACATGTGAAATGTAGAGTGCAATATCAGGTGCATTGTACACTAACGAAGCAACTTAAATGTACAGTAAAGAAGATACACGTGACATGTACAGACCTGAAGATACATGTGAAATGTAGAGTGCAATATCAGGTGCAATGTACACTAACAAGACATGAGAAATGTACAGTAAAGAAGACACATGTGAAATGGAGAGTAATGAAGAAACATATGAAATGGACAGTAACATATCAGATGGCAGTGATACTACTGAATGAGATGTAATGCACACTACTAAATCAGATTCCATGTACAGTAATAAAACAGGTGAGATATACAATAAAGAAAGAAGTGAAATGAACAGTAACGAAAGAGGTGAACATGAAGACTAAATATCAGGTTCAATTTACAATAGGATATTCGGTACAATGTACAGAAATGAAGCATATTAAATGTGCAGTAAAATATCATTTGTAATGGACACTAACAATTTATGGGCAAGGTACACTACCAAAACAAGGAAAATACACAATTATGAAGCATGTGAAATATACATTAAAGAAACTGAAATGTACAGTAAAATATCAGAGGTAGTGAACGCTTACAAAGCAAATGCAATGTACATAAACATATAAGATATAATGTAGAATCGGAATTCAGATTCATGCGAGATAAAATAATCTGGTACAATGAATAGGAACACAATTAGATATGGTGTATACTGTGAAGAGGGGGCAATGCACATTCAATAATCATGTGGAGTGTATAATAAATAATCAGGTGCAGTTTACAGTAAAGAATCACATGTGGTGTACAGTAATAAATAAGATCCAGTGTCTTCTACATAGCCACGTTATACCCCTGTCACACTATGATGTAACAAGCAAATATAAGCCTGACGTGATCACATTTGTCATTACGTTGACATACGTTTGGTTATGTTATGATGACGTCAGAATGACGTTAGACTGACGTCGAGCTACGTCACGTTACATCGTGTTACATCGGCGCGCGTCATAGTTTTGAACCTGTTCAAAACTGTCAAAGTAACTTGAACGTAAGGGTTTATGTTCGCCGTACGTTCTGTACACTTTCAGCAAATGTCAATGACCTTAAATTGATGTTAGTCAAACGCTGCTCACTACGTTCAACTACGTTCAACTACGTTCCACTACGTTGACCCAGATTAAACCCAGTGGAAACGTCCACATGATGTAATGGGAACGTCAGGAGAACGTCAGGAGAACATCAGGAGAACGTACATTCAACGTACATTCAGCATTTAGCCACCGTGTCATGACATAGGTAATGTCACGTAACATAGTTCTGGCGATTGAATAACGCTCTATGTGAGCAGTGAGGAGATCGGATGATTGTGTTTAAGCAAAATACCCTCTACACTCTCAGAGCACTTCCCCATACACACTGGATATATGCTTGGAGTTATACTGTACTGAATTACATCAACGGAACAGATTGCACCAACAGACTCTCATTTCAGGTGTTTCCCCAACCTGGAAACTGCCAATTGCAATTCATGGTAGCCTGAAGCCAAGCAGCGTGAATCAATTACCTTCCCGCCAAAACATGATATGATGTCGTGGTGAGGGTTATTTGGGCGTGTAGCCCCAGGGCTAGAGAAGGGACAAACATGTGTGCATTGAGTTGGTAAATGTGGTTTTGATATGACCATAACATGAGCTCCAGCATTCTGATTTGTGTTTTGCTCACATATTCAAAATCTATGTTTATCATGTGGGTATGCAGGTATTGCAATACCTCAGGGAGTTCGATGCCCTTGCCCTGCAGAGTTGTAAACAACTGCATTGTGGTACAGGTTCTTGACAGAACCAAACGCTAAGGGAGCAAACCCTAAACAGAAAACCATGTCACTGTGGCAGCATTAAGGGCGGTTGATGTATGGAACTCCCAACATCTCCCGACCAGCCACTGCAGGGACAAATAGTTTTGCGCCTGTCTGGACATGTTCTTGCCAGTGTGAAACCTCTATTTGCTCCCCGAGAGAGTGCCACTGGTAACTTGCAAAAGCCAGCAGCACTTCAACACTTTTACAGGCAGCTTTCATGAAATGCTGAAGCTGAGAGACATTAAGATCGACTCATGGACATCACTCTCACAGCAGACAGTTAATGGAGAGCGGCAGTCAAGTAATGAAAGCAGTCTTTGTCGCAGTGCGACCAACAGCATGATGATGATGATGGGTATATTGTGATATTATACTTTAGGCTTTTATGTCACCATGACATAGCCCTCAGCATTCTGATTTGTTTTTGGCTCACATATTCAAAAATCTGCATTTAGCTTTAGGCAATATTGACATTATTAAATCTTGGTTTCCTGTCATCATAAAAAGGGCCAGGACATTATGTTGATCCTGGTCTCCACAATTCGACATCGCTACTTCGAATTAGGGTGTATCGGCATGCGTAAAGTTGGCCTTTCTGTCATTATAATATGCTTCTCAGCATTCTGATTTGTGTTTGGCTCACAGACTGAAAATCTACATTTTACATTAAGCTATATTGGTATCAATGAATATCATTTAATGTCATCATAATATGGGCCTCAACATTGTGTTGATATTACTCTCAAAATTGCTACTGAGAGGCAGGTTATATTTGTATTGGTAAACATGATTGCTATGTCATCATAATATGTGCCTCAACGTTCTGAATCGCATCTCTATCAAATAATCAATATCTCAATTTTGCATTAGGCTATGTTGACATCACTAAACAGAATGTTATGTCACCATATCATGGGCCTCAAGATTATGTTCTTTGTTAGTCTAATGAAATCAAAATTACTAGTTAGAATTGGTGCATTATTCTCAAAATTGTGCTTGATTCGGTAGAGCCCCAGTCACACTTCAGCTAATACCCCTGTCAAATTATGAAGCTTCTCGCCGGCGCACCACCAACACGCAAAATCACTTGTAATTGTCGAGAAACATCAAACTTGTCAGCGTCAGCGCAGCATATTGGTAGCGTGCGGCCGACGTTGTGCAAAAAAAAAAAAAAGTTTGGCACACCGTCCTGATATGACCTTAGATGTAGCTAGGACGTAAAACAACAAAGCAACAGTTTGGCGCAATGACCCTCACGCACCCGAGGCGTGTGCCTAACATTATTCCAGCAATGTCGACATGCTTCTGACGTCACTATAATGTTGGCACCCGCGTCATCGAAAGTTTTGTGCAAGCCCAAAACTTTGCCGATCCGATGACGCGTGCCGCCGACCCTCGTCGACCGTCGCCATCCATCAACAAATACCAAGGCGCGCCTAACGCGTGCATAACACTTCCTGACATTTCCCGACGTTCCGCCAAAAAAATCACATACGTCGATGCACGTGGCGAGAAGCGTCGTAATGTGACAGCCCCATTACTAATGCTTCCGCTAGTTTGCGACCAGTTTGCGACCAATTTGCGACCACTTTGCGACCACTTTGCGACTGCTGTGTGACCACTTTGCGACCGCTTTGAACCAAAGAAGCCACCTCCTTGCGACCATATTGGAGGTGGTTAGAGCAGTAGCTGCAACGTCCTTGCTACTTTAAGCCCCACACACACTACCGCTTGCGACCACTTTGCGCCGATCTTAGACCAAAGAACTCACCAGAAACGTCCTTGCGACCAAACCAATGGTTGCAGACATCGGGGCATCACTGGTGACTGTGGGTTCTTTGGTCTAAAGTGGTCGCAGGGTGGTAGTGTGCCAAATGGTCGCAAGCTGTTGTGGACTGGGGTGTTAGGTGACTGGGTCGTTACATGGTAGTAACGGGAGCTGCGACCACTAAGCATCTGGTACCCTTTTGCGACCATTTGCAACTACTTGCTACCGCTTTGCAACCAGCTCTTTCGTGTGGTCGCCCAGTGGTCGCAAGCAGTTGTGTGACTGGAATTTAAAGTTGCATAGTCCGGTGGTTTTGAATTTCTGTATTTTTTTCTGAGATAAATATATTAGATAGATCAGTAGTATCTACTTTAAATTAGTTCAAAGTTACTTTTATTTTAAATGGTAAACTTTTGAGAAATGTTGAGTGCAAACATGGAAAATTAGTTTTGGCAGGCTTGCCAAAACTCTGACACCATCGACTTCTGCAGTAACAGGTTCTGTTAAATTGACTCAGTATTGCCTTCTATGCAGAAACAAATGCTTAATAAGTGCATCAGTACCTAAGTTAGATATGTAGAATCAAATCTAAATAATTATTTTGGTCTTGACAATTTGATGCTTAATTGGACTATGCAGCTTTAAAAAACAGCAACTGGAGAGAACAACGGACACTGCGGCCTCACTTCGCCCCCCCCCCCCCCCCCCCCCCCCCCCCCCCCCCCACTACCACCCGCTTCACTCAGCCTCGCTCATCCAGCGAGTCAACAAATCTCAGCATTCCCACTCACCCCCTCTATGACATGACTTTGTAGGTCTCGGCTCGTGGTTCTCCCTCAAATGTCTCAGAATACAAGAAGAAGGGTTGGTGGGTGGAAGAAACTGGAGCTGTGGTCACTTAACCGGCTCATTGGGAAGTGCCTATGAACAGCGGCGGGCCGTTATATAAGGAAGTCTATAGCATTGTCGGCTTGAGTTCTGCTGTCGGTGTGATGTTCCTATTTGCTTACGACAGTCCGTAGAAACATCTGTGAGCAGTTTACAGGTAATGATGTGGAACGCTGGCCTGAATATTCAAACAGTTGCATAATCAAGCGTAAATCACTTGCGATGAGCTTTTAACAAACGGCAACGATATTCAAATAGACATTTGGTCAGTGAAGCTGACTCAGCAATCGCTATTTAGGATGTTCACATAATTGCAAATCCACGATAGATGATGCGTCTCCCCCCCACCCACCCGCACGCATCTTTCCCAGGTTATTAAACCTAAAATGGGATAGACAAATATAATGTTACTAAAATCAATATTAAACTACTAGCCCTAAAGTATGGGCCCCACCTGAGATTACCCTGAAGAACAGTTCAACCCCAAAGGCCCATCCTACACCCGACCATCACCACTCTTTTAATAATAATGTCACTGCTAAACAGAGGTATTCACTTATCCCCCATATGAACCCTCACCATGCTGGTAGATACCTCCACCACTGCTGCTTTTCCTGTGATCTCATTCGCTACCCATTATTCATATCAATGCCTTGCTTAATGTTGCATCGTCTGATGGTTTTGAGGTCGTTTCAAGTAACTTTTATTTTAAATGGCTTACTGTTGAGATATTTGAAATGCAAACATGCCAAAATAATGTTTGCAAGCACGCCAGAACTCTGACACCATAGGCTTCAGCAGTAACATGTTCTAGTAAATTATCTCAGTATTCCCTTTTATGCATGAAAAATGTATAATAAATGCACCAGTATCTAACGTAAATATGTAGAATCAACTCTAGATATTTGTTCTGTTTTTTTACAAATTTGATGTTTTCATCGGACTATGCAGCTTTAATCTATTGCAATTGCACATCTATATTGCTATGATGTTGATTAAGTATTATTGGGGTAAACATTTGTATTCATCTGAATACAATCTATTTTCAGTGTCGAGGCACTGGTCTTACGGACACACTTAGCTTCAGTCATTACGTGAAATATAAAATGGAGTTTTATATAAATATCATACTAATGGAACTCGAGGAGTAGGTTAGTTGTATGAAGACCTCTGGAAAGTTCTAGAACAAGTAGCTTGAGCTATATGGTCAGCACCTGCGCGTGCATGCAAGTAGGGATTGGGTGCCATGTAGGGGTTTATAAGCAGCCCCACACAACAGTAAGATGCCTGCTGCCACTGAATCTTTTAAAATAAAAGGGCTGGTTTAGCCAGCCAGAAATTTGAGAACTATATTGGTATTGTGTTGGTTGTGTAATGAATACAACTATTTAATTACAAGAATAATCTTAAAATAATAATATATTTGTATTATGTTCAGTTAATTAAGATTTGTGGTATCTTTTAATGTAGGAGGTATCTCGGTTAATTTCATAGGCTGTAGTATGTCGGTATAGTTAGGGTTTAGCTATACTTGTTTAGTGTGTAGTGGCATCTGTCCTTAGGGTTGCTAGACCAGAGCATCGGCACTGACAACATGTTATTCAGAGCAATAACACTACTTGGATAATAAGACACAACACAGAAATATGTCCACCACAAAACTGACCCCTGGTGCCAGTAGTGGTTGCCTAGCAACACTCATTGTACAATAGGTTCGGTAGGGAAAACTCCATTGAAATATTTCCACGACTACCCTACGCTGATATCATAAATTCAAGATAATCTGCACCACATCGAATTTTGCCTGAGTTGGAAGCGTTGCTCATTAGTGGAGATCTGCACTGTTATTCTGAGCATCTCACAAAATGCTGCCAGGAACGCTGGCAACCCCATACTTGTTCTTTCTGCAGATGTGACTAATTACCGCCAAATGCGAGTGCTAGATTATTTCTAATTGTGCATTGGAATGGATAGTTCTCAAACTTGAAACTATCCATTCAGTAGAAAATGGCTGCCCGTGCTGCATCAACTGTGTGTCATCTCCATTGATTGTGCCCCGTCCTGATATGACCTTATATGTTGCTAGGACGTAAAACAACAACAAACAAACAAACCATTGATTGTAGATGTAATATTAGTATGAGCATATACTTTTCACCACCAACTCGCCCTCTGATGGCAGGCGCCTTAACTAATATTCTCGGTAGCATTTCATTGTGCAGCGTCTTCTGTGAGAAAGGTCTTATAATAGAGGATTTCCTCGACAAACTCAACCTCTGATGGCAGCGGCAATGGCTGATTGAATGGATACCCGTCTACTGTGCCAATCATCTATCGGAAAAGGTATATTATATGCAGATTTTAATAGGGTATAGTGAATCAAATACCCTATAATACTAAGACGGCTCACTGCCTATCTCTCCCATTGTATTGTAAATTTTGCAGTGCCACCTTGTGGTGGGTTTGATCAGCCTGGCTGGTGGCTGGTGTTTTGGACGTAAACACATAGAATTATATTATACATGAGATAGGTAAGTATGAATACACATCAATATGAAATTACTATGAACAAATACACATCATCATCATCATCATCATTATCACACATCTTTCACATTCATATATACATTTATACATATAGTATAGCAACTGTTTAACCAATAGAACAGCCAGCACACCAAGTGGTGGGTTTGATCATTTTGATTACACAGTACAGGCTGAGTGAGCCGTCTTAGTATTATAGGGTCATCATAATAGCAAGTTGATGCAAATAAAGGTTATATCTTGAAACTGAAAGACCCAAACAGGGGAGTTCGATAATTGATACTTGTTGTTACCTAGGCTAGCAATGGGCATTGCTAGGATATGGCACAGGGCCTGTATGCAGGAGTCAGTGTTAGTGGTGTTTGGTGTTACAGCCTGTTACCGTTTAGATATCACCGACGTCGGGAACTGTGTTGTTAGGCCTATCACTGGCTCATGCATGCCATTTTTCCCCGCTAAACGGGAAATCCGGCCAAACACCGTTTTGCCTCGCTATCACCGACTCCTGCATATGGCCCCAGGTGTCTTACCTCAGTTTCAAGATACTGTGGCTGCGTGGGAGACCGAGTCAGATGCTGGCAGTCTGGTCTTCCACTATCGAATTCCCATGACTGCGTACGGGCACAAGTTGGTGCCCATCCTGATATTGCGTTCACTATTGCTAGGACATAAAACCACAGGAAACAAGGTGCTGTCACAAGTCGGCATCAATCCTCCTGACATGATGCATTAATGAAGGCACCATCTTCCTCACAGGATGCATTAATGCAGGCACCGTCCTCATCATGGGATGCATTAGTGCAGGCACCATCCTCCTCATAGGATGCATTAATGCAGCCACCGTCCTCCTCAAATGATGCATTAATGCAGGCATGGTCCTCCTCACAGGATGCATTAATGCAGGCACCATCCTCCTCACAGGATGCATTAATGCAGGCCCTGTCCTCCTCACAGGATGCATTAATGCAGCACCCCCCCAACAAACACACCCCCCAACAAACACACCCCCAAACAACACACCCCCAACAAAACAATGCAGGCACCGTCCTCCTCATGGGATGCATTAGTGCAGGCACCATCCTCCTCATAGGATGCATTACTGCAGCCACCGTCCTCCTCAAATGATGCATTAATGCAGGCATGGTCCTCCTCACAGGATGCATTAATGCAGGCACCATCCTCCTCACAGGATGCATTAATGCAGGCCCTGTCCTCCTCACAGGATGCATTAATGCAGTCACCGTCCTACTCACAGGATTCATTAATGCGGGCACCATCCTCGTCTCAGGATGCATTAATGCAGGCACTGTCCTCCTCACAATATGCATTAATACAGGCACGTCCTCCTGACACGATGATTTAATGCAAGCAACATCCTCCAATCAGTAGAGCTTAATGCAGGCATTGTTCTACTCCGGGGATCCATTGATGCAGCCACCGACGTCACTGGTGTAATACATTAATCATGTCTTAATGACCTGTCTGGTAATGAGCAAACTTCATGCAAATAGTCCATCACATTACGTCGCACAGTCAGGTCACGTGACACCCACGTGACACCCCCCATCGCGTGACATCCCCCATCACGGGACAAAACCGTCTGAAGCGACTTCAGCGCGTAAGAAAAATCATTGGAATTGGTTTCCAATCCAACTAGATTATGTAAATAACATTTCCATAAAGAGTACATTTCCTTCACTTACAGTAATGTCTTGACTAATCTTCGGCATGTAAGGTTCGGACAAAAATATTGTAGTTTCATCAGAAATGATTTTGCGTTGGTAAGTTTGGCAATCGAAATTAACATTCATCAAATTAAATGAGTAAAGCCCCTGTCACACCTCGCCAGATTGAAGAAACTGAAAGAAACCGAACAAAGTATGTTGATATCCGGCAAAGTCTGGTTTGTGTCCATTGCATATCCATTGCATATCCGTTGATATCTATTGATATCCGGCCTGATCCGTTACAAGTTTTGAAATGCACAAAACTTGGAAGGGATGCTGCCGGATTAACGTATATGGATATTGTCTGGTTTGAGTCCATTTAGTCCACTTCCCATCCATTGGCTATCCATTCATATTCGTTTAATTTCTGTTTCATGTCCGTTTCATGTCCGTTTCATGTCCATTTCATGTCTGTTCGTCCAGTGGCCTTTGACCCAATATAGCAACATGTTGACACATTTGAATACATTTTGATACTTATCATGCTCAAACCCCACCGGACTAGACAATTCTGTCCGTTGCTCAATCCGGCGAGGTGTGACAGGGGCTAAAAATCTGTTAATTCATGCAGTAATTTCCTCCGTGGTGTATTTAATGATTTCAGCAAATGAAAGCGCAGAGGCAGAATGTATTGGAAGGGTTGGGTCACTATTCACACAAACAAACAAATACCTTTCAGACTTTTGACGAGCTCGCCAAATTTAATTTGGCCTGAACTAACTTCAAATATATCCAAAGGTAGCCAGAATAACCAACAATGTAATATGTGGCATATATCTCGTTATGCTAATATTATTTAGGATGGAGCCTAAGCTATATTGTCCTTGACAACAATTTATCGCCTCGTTCCACCTATCTATCTGCCTGGACACCTGGCGCACACTCACATAACTCGAGGATGGCCCGGTTCCTACCACAGTGATACACTATTGCAGGTGGGTTCTTACCACAGTGATACACTATTACAGGTGAGTTCTTACCACAGTGATACACTATTGCAGGTGGTTTCTTACCACAGTGATACACTATTGCAGGTGGGTTCCTACCACAGTGATACACTTTTGTAGTTGGGTTCTTACCACAGTGATACACTATTACAGGTGGGTTCCTACCACAGTGATACACTTTTGTAGTTGGGTTCTTACCACAGTGATACACTATTGCAGGCGGTTTCTTACCACAGTGATACACTATTGCAGGTGGGTTCCTACCACAGTGATACACTATTGCAGGTGGGTTCTTACCATAGTGATACAGTATTGCAGGTGAGTTCTTACCACAGTGATACACTATTGCAGGTGGTTTCTTACCACATTGATACACTATGGCAGGTGGGTTCCTACCACAGTCATACACTATTGCAGGTGGGATACTACCACAGTGATACAGTATTGCAGGTGGGTTCTTACCACAGTGCAGGTGGGTTCTTACCACTATTGCAGGTGGGTTCCTACCACAGTGATACACTATTACAGGCCGGTTCCTACCAGAGTGATACACTATGGCAGGTGGGTTCCTACCACAGTGATACACTATTGCAGGTGGGTTCCTACCACAGTGATACATTATTGCAGGTGGTTTCTTACCACAGTGATACACTATGGCAGGCGGGTTCCTCCCACAGTGATACACTATGGCAGGTGGTTTCTTACCACAGTGATACCCTATGGTAGGTGGGTTCCTACCACAGTGATACACTATTGCAGGTGGGCTACTACCACAGTGATACAGGATTGCAGGTGGGTTCTTACCACAGTGATACACTATTGCAGGCGGGTTCCTACCAGAGTGATACACTATGGCAGGTGTGTTCCTACCACAGTGATACACTGTTGCAGGTGGGCTACTACTAGGTACTCCAAAGTCGGCGTATACGGTGTCCGCAGCGCAAAATTTGACTCATTTTAACCGTTTTAAAAAGCCTTGAATCTCCACTAATTCTGCTTGGTTTGAAATAAAAATTATATCAAATTAAAGCTTGTTCTTTTGCCTCTTAGGGTGTCTGATTTTTAATCATCATTATGAAAGAAATCACAGTCAATGGACACTTGTTGGCGGGTACCATCAGCAGCTCTGAGCATGCTTGCCGATTTTGTTTTCATCCAGTCTGAGCTACTCCCTTCCCTAAACATGATGGCTTGGTGAGTACATTGACCTGAGCTAAAAATAACCACCAATAAAAGATAGAGAAGAATCTAGGCTTCATTAGCATATCAAGCATGAGTGTTTCTGAGTGGGAAATTTGATTGAACTGAAGGAGTGAAAACTTTAAGACATTAATCCTCATTGAAAATTGATCAGGATCGTTTTGAAAATTATATCATCAGAAAGCTTAAGTCTTCCTCTACCTAACCAGAACAATATTTGGTTGAGATTTATATCATACGCATCAAGCATGGTCTGAGAAGTGACTGCTGCAAGAATTTGGCTATTGTCAGCTCGCGATGCTTAAGTGAATGTTGTCTTTCTTTCTCTCTCTCATCAGTTAGAAAATGGTGTCATCATGTAGAGCTTTTAATTCTGGTTATTTTGTTATAAAGAGTGCAGTGATCGGACAATTAGAATGGGAGTTATGCTATTTTTCTTAATTTTATTGTCAGCTTGCGATGCCTAAAATTGAATATTGTCTTTCTTTCTCTGATCAGTTAGAAAATTATGTCATCATGTAGAGCTTTTGATTCTGGTTATTTTGGTATAAAGATTGCTGTGATAGGACAATTAGAATGGGAGTTATGCTATTTTTCTATATTTTACTGAATTTATTATTGGTGGTTGCTGGAAATTAAGGAATTTAGCAAGTTTGACATGAAATTTCAGAAAGAATACTAACAGTGATGGTCTGTAAAAAATTGAGCTTCTTATTTGTATTATAGAGAATGAGATTCTTTAATATTGGACAGATCATATGCAAAATAGCTTCCAGGTGGGACCCTAAAATCCAAGATTTGGCTAATTTGGAAATGTGCACAAATCGGGGCAAAAAAATCAATCTTTAAACACTCATAACTTTGCAGCTATTCAATCGATCTAAATGATTTTTATATCATTGAGATCCAATTTAAAAGATCTGTACAGATATATAAGATGTAATACTGACCTGTTGAAAATAGAAATCACTTTGGAGTACCTACAGTACTACCACAGTGATACACTATTGCAGGTGGGTTCTTACCACAGTGATACACTATGGCAGGTGGGTTCCTACCACAGTGATACACTATTGCAGGTGGGTTCCTACCACAGTGATACACTATTGCAGGCGGGTTCTTACCACAGTGATACACTATTGCAGGTGGGTTCCTACCGCAGTGATACACTATTGCAGGTGGGTTCCTACCGCAGTGATACACTATTGCAGGTGGGTTCCTACCGCAGTGATACACTATCGCAGGTGGGCTACTACCACAGTGATACAGTATTGCAGGTGGGTTCTTACCACAGTGCAGGTGGGTTCTTACCACTATTGCAGGTGGGTTCCTACCACAGTGATGCACTATTGCAGGTGGGTTCCTACCACAGTGATACAATATTGCACGTGGGTTTTTACCACAGTGATACACTATTGCAGGAGGGTTCCTACCGCATTGATACACTGTTGCAGGTGGGCTACTACCACATTGCTACATGAATGAGGTGGCGTCCTGCTGCGGTGATACATGATGAAGGCGGCTTCCAGTCCCAGTGATGCAGCAATGCATGTGGCTTCCCACTGTAGTGATGCATGGATGCAGGTGACTTGCTGCCATAGTAATACAGTAATGCAGGTCATATCATGCAGCACTGACACATTAATGCAGGTGGCATTGTGATGCAGTGATTCAAGAATGCAGGTGATGTCCTGCCTTAGTGGTGCATGAATGCAGGTGACTTCCTTCCATAATTATACAGTAATGCAGGTCATATCCTACTGCACTGACCCGCTAATGCAGGTGGCATTGTGATGCTGTGATGCATTAATGCAGGTGGTGTCCCGCTGCAGTGATCCTATAATGCAGGTGGTGTCCTGATGTGGGGATACATTCATGAAGGCGGCGTCCTGATCTATTGGTACAATAATACAGGTGGCATCCTTCCTGGGGGATACATTAATGCAGGTGGCGTCCTGATGCATTGATACAATACTGCAGGTGGCGTCCTGATGTGGGGGTACATTCATGCAGGTGACGTCCTGATGCATTGCTACATTAATGCAGGTGCCGTCCCGCTGTGGGTATACATTCATGCAGGTGGCGTTCTATTGCAGTGATGGATGTGCGTTTTACCACAATGATACATCAATGTGGATGGCTTCCTGCCACAGCGATACATCAATGCAGGTCACCTCCTGACACAGTGATACACTAATGACGGCGAGGTCCTGCCATAGGGATACATCAATATGGGTTGCTTCCTGCCACAGGGATACATCAATGTAGGGCACCTCCTGCCACAGTGATACAGTAATGAAGGTGGGGTCCTGCCACAGTGATACATCAATATGGGCTGCTTCCTGCCACAGGGATACATCAATGTAGGGCACCGCCTGCCACAGTGATACAGTAATGAAGGTGGGGGTCCTGCCACATTGATATATCAATGCACATTAATGCAGGTGGTGTCCTGATGCCGTCATACAGTGATGCAGGTTATCTCCTTCTGCAGTAAACCATTGGTCCTGATGACATCGTGATGCTGGGACACTGCGACACAAATTACCTCCTCAATGGGATAAACCATATTTTATCGAATGACAAGCCAGAAATTATTCATGGAGCACTTTGCAATAAACTTTATTTCAAATAAGCATGTTTCCCTTTAAGTGGTGTGTAATGCGTTTCACATGGAGCCTGGCGCGATATACCGGAAGCTGGGGCATTGGAGGTTGGTTGGGTGTTGGAGTTTTATGTCCAGGCTACATATAAGGTCATATTAGGACGGGTGGGGTTACTGGAAGGAGCTGTACTGTTGTGCGACAGGTCAGGTATTCATAGTGTTGCACAGTGGATATGTGCAAAGGTCATATCAAGTCTATCGATTTCATATTGGGGAACCCATTATATATAGGGCATATATGCTGGTTTCTGCGGGGCAAAAATAACGTCTTTGATTATTTCAATGATGGCAGCTGTAGCTCAAAACTGGTAGTGATGGTTTCATTCGATGGCATTTGTCAGTTTTTCAAGCCAGCCTCTTCATATATATGATAATAATATTACATTTTAAAAGGTGTGATTTAATGTATTAAAAGAAAATGTGTAAGGTTTACCTGCGTGAAAATACATAGTAGTCTAGTGCATCAACACTGGGATGTCATTTACAGTAATAAGGGTAATGTTAATCAAACTTGTTACTTGTATTTATTATATTTGATATTATTTATTATTTGTATATTATTAGTAATGAATGTCTCTTATTTATAACGGAGGGAAAGCGCCCCATAAGAATTGTACTTTTGCTTTCTCCTTTTTCATGTGAAACATTACTGATATTAATATATCTGATATATCAATTTGTATGCACAATGAACAATAACAACACTAAACAAGTGTGGTACTTCTGCTTTCTCCTTTTTCATGTGAAACATCAGTGATATAAATATTGAGGTATATATGTGAGGTATAATGCATTATACAAGTATAAATGTTAAGGGAACATATATACTTTGCTACTTCATCCATTGGCACATTGGGGGAGTGCACCCCCCCCCCCCCCGCTGTTGGGATCTGATGTTAATCTTCAGGCCAAACTTCTTTACTGCATCGGAGAAAGTGTCCACTATTTTCTGGATCTCTTCAGCAGAGTGGGAAACCAGTGTGCTGTCATCTGCGAATAGCAGCTCTCTCACCAGTTGGTCTTTGCTCTGAAGTGTGCGACATTGAATAGGTCAGCGCTCTGTTTGGACTGTATATAGATGCCATCCCCCATGTCTCGGAAAGCCTCATCAAGCATTGCTGATAGGAACATGGAGAAGAGCGTGGGGGCCACAACCTTGCTTGACCCCATTTGTAACCCCAAACGATTCCAAGACTTCCCCTCCAACACTCACGTTTGCCACCATTCCTGTATGTAGAGCCTTGATCATAGTTGTGAACTTCTCTGAGCATCCATACTTCCTCAGTAGCTGGCATAGCCCATTCCCCCAGACTGTATCAAATGCATTAGTGAAATCGACAAATACCATGTATAGTGGTCGGTCCTGCTCAATGCACTTTTCTTGTAGCTGTCGGAGACAAAATATCATATACACAGTGCTCCGGTTACCTCTGAAGCCACATTGTGACTCCGGAACTACATCAGGTGTTATGTGAATAGACAGACTGTTGAGGAGGATCCTGGTGAAGATCTTGCCTGCTATGGAAAGAAGAGAGATTCCTCTATACTTCCCACAGTCTGTTCGATCACCTTTCTTGTAGATGGTTACAATGCTGGCATTCTTCCAAGCTTGGGGTACAGAACCCTCCTCCCAGGCATTGGTGATTAGTTGGTGCAGTCTGTTGAACAGATTGTCTCCTCCATGCTTCCATACTTTAGCAGGAATTCCATCACCCCCAGGTGCTTTGCCCTCTTTCAGGCTGGCGATTGCTCTAGTCATCTCATCCATGGTTGCACATTGATGGTATGTACAATCGAAAAAAAGAAGAATTCTTTTAAAAAAAACATCAAATGATATTTGAAGGCAGCATCGCAATGCTAGTTGCAGTGTGCCCACTTAATATACTGCCAGCTCGCATTAGTTTCCCGATCCAGGGGTAGTTAACTGCAACCCATGCAGGACCTGGCTCCCCATCTCTCCCTCCTCACTGTATTGCCTTTGCTCAGACGAGAGGCGTGTGGGTAAGTGTGTGTGGTCTGTGTGTGTGGGGCTGGTGTTGTGGGGTAGGGCGGCAGCGATTCCTCATATTATGGGATATTCGGAGGAGTTGGGGGATTGCTGTGATGTGATATTGACACGCTGATGGTGCTGCGCTTGTATAGCGTCACCGACTAATACACCAAACACACTGAACAAATCGGTACACCGCAGACATCCCGTGCTGCTGATCGAGCTTTCGATTCCCAGTCGACTCAAAACAATGACTTACATAATTGATACTTATGACTTACTAGCCAGGCACTTGGCATTAATACGATAGGGCAAGGACTGGTTAGCTCAGTGTCAGGATAATGTGATTGAATGGGATATAGGATCATGGTGCTGGTGGCCTGATTTAGCAATGGGGAAGTACTGTAAAGTTGCCATGAGTGCACACTGTCAAAATTAGTACCCATCCTGAGATGACCTTAGATGTTGCCAAGACTTAAAACTCCAACCACCAACCAACCTACAAACACTTGTAACACATTTGCCGCGGTTCTTCCAAGAGTGCAGAACCAGGATAATATCCCTGTGTATATCTGAATTGTTACAATAATAGTCACTCCAATCACAGACAATTGGTTTTCTTCCCTGCACATTGCTCCTTGTCCAATGTCATTGGTCGTAATGCGAAGCATTACACTTGATGCGAGGAGAGGAAGAGACCCTCCACCGCCCCGGGCTGTCGCGCTGCGCTCACACCTCACCAGACGCCGCCGCGAGCCGCTTCCGCCCCCGTGTCGCGCAGCATTCGCGCCTCACCCGACGCCCGCTGCTCACCCTCACTCGCCCTCCCCCAGGCCGGCAGCTTTCACAACTCACCTGCTGTCGCCCGCCCCACCCCTTTCCCTTATAAGGCCGCCCGCCGGCCTCCCTCAGGCACTCGCCCTCCTGCCGCCTTCCAGCTCTCTGCTTCTTTTCCTCCACCCACCCACCCAACTCTCCCTCCCCTACCCTCCTCCCTCTGCGGCGGAGGGCTCCTCGGCCCCCCCTCTACCAGAACTCTGACACGGCTCCTTATGAGCCCCTCCTGTAGTTCTCTCTTCTGCTCCTCATGAGCCCCTCACTGTTTTGCTCCTCACGAGCCTGTTTGTTTGCTCCTCATGAGCCTCTTCCTTGTCTTGTTCCTCCTCAGCCTGTTTTACCTGTTCCTCTGTATGCTATGTTGAGGCGTTAATAAAACGCCTTTTCTCCCAGCCCCGCCTTGCTTTCTTCCTTTTCGCGCATCAATGCCGAGTGCTCAGCTAAGAAGCAACAAGTGTACACTTTTTCTAGTAATTCCAATGGGGCTTGGTCTGGGTTCGAATCCAGGATTCAAATCCCATGACTGCCATATGAGAGGAAGGCGCTCTCTGTTGTTGGTGTGTTACGTCCTAGATATATCTAAGGGCATATCAGGCCTGGCATCCACTTCTCACCGGGCACAGTGGCAGAATTGGTAGAGCACAGGCCTTGCCTGCGGAAGATCGGCAGTTCGCAAGATCGGCATTATTAGGATAGGGCAAGGGCTGGTTAGCTCGGTGTCAGGATAATGTGACTGAGTGTGATATCGGGTCATGGTGCCGGCGGCCTGATTTCCCAGTGGGGCTACACCCAGGAGATGCGAGACCCGATACTGTGTATACAATTTCTATTTCAGACACACTCTCTACCATTTAACATCACACGCGGTTTCTCTTTCCCCACTCACAGGAGTGCTCCACAAACCGACACAGCGTCTACACTGTGACATACACAGACAATCACTGTCACAGACTGTGACATACAGAGACACGCTGTCACACATAGACACACACTATCACATACTGTCACATACACATACACTCCCTCTCACACATAGACACACTGTCACACATAGCCACACACTGTCACACATATACACACACTATCACATACTGTCACATACACAGACAATCACTGTCACATATTGTCACACACATACCCACACTGTCACCCACAGACACACACTAGCATATCACTGTCACAAAGACACGTGCACAGACAATCATTGTCAGCGATTGTTACACACAGACACATACTGTCCCAGACAAACACACGCTGTCAGCCATAAACGCACACATACAAATGATGTCACACATACACACACACATCCACACTGACACATACAGACACACCCAGACACACACATGCACACATACACACATTCACACACACTGACACATATCCACAGACACACACACATACACACACCTACACACACTGACACACACTATCATATACACACATACAAGACATTCACGCACAATGAAACACAGTCACACACATACACACACATACCCACACTGAGACACATTGTCACATACACACACACAATGACACACATACACACAGGCACACCCATACACACATACACACACTGACACACACTATCACGTACACACAGAGACACACACACTCACAAACAATGACACACCCACACACACATACACAGATCTACTGCGATTTCTTCCCAAGGCCATTTCTTCCCACTGCCATTTCTTCCGCTCTCTCCTAACCGACGGACTACAGAAGGGAGCCACTGTGTACAACTTGCCACTTTATGTTCTCCGACCCGTACACTCTCTGTCAACACCCCCCTTACTCTGCCTATAGTCCCGCCACCTACATCCCCCCAACCTACATTCCCCACCTATATCCCCCATCCCACACTCAACCCTCCTCCTACATGCTACATCTTCCACCTCCACCACCCACCCACCCACCTACACACCCCACACTCCTACCTCCTCCCACACCCGCGCCCTCTACATCCTTCCACCTACACGTCCCACCCACTTACCTACACGTTATCCAACACTCCTTCTCCCACTTCCTGAACTATACACCATTCCCCTTACGCCTCTCCGCCTCCCCTCACCCTCTCCCCCACTCGTCCCAATGT